>JAIPRM010013101.1:0-11658 GCA_025469315.1 Stegophylla sp. TES_Ste_2020 | reverse complement strand
CCACCCCCCCCCAAAAAAAAAAAAAAAAAAAAAAACTCAAAAAATTCCAAAATTTTAACGGCCGAAAAAAAGATGCGAGCATATTACGTATATACTTAAAGAATCACCCTGTATATTATATTATATGCGAGTTATTATTATTCTTATATTGTATTCGTTTTGTCCACGCCGAACAGTTACTGGCCGGTGACGCGGAACAATGGGACAAAATTAAAAAAAAAAAATTCCGATAATAATATCTTCCGGGCTGCCGGCCAAAAGTCGAGCGAGGGCGCTCGCGACACCGCTGCGAGATGGTTGCGCGCGATAATATTATTAAACGCGCGCGTGTCGCGACGGCACGGACATTATTGTGAGCGGCGGCGCTTAGAGCTGCTGCTGCTGCTGCTGCTGTACGGCGAAAGGCGTGTGCAAATACTTATTATAATAGAATGCGGTAATATTTCGTATGGTTTCCGCGTCCGAAAACGATACTGCAGCGAAACCGTCGGATCGAGTCCGGCGAATAATTTTTGTTCGTCGCCGGAGTCATTAGAATTTCTCTTAGGAATTCGCCAACTATTTTTGTCTATTGGTCTGA
The DNA here is from genome assembly GCA_025469315.1 of Stegophylla sp. TES_Ste_2020. Classification (NCBI taxonomy): domain Eukaryota; kingdom Metazoa; phylum Arthropoda; class Insecta; order Hemiptera; family Aphididae; genus Stegophylla; species Stegophylla sp. TES_Ste_2020. The sequence continues at coordinate 11,078 of JAIPRM010013101.1, read as the reverse complement.
AACGAATATCTAACTCACCTATATGTATATATATATATGTTACAGTAAATGATGTTAAACATCAAAATAACGTTATTTTCTAGTAAATAACAAACAAACAAGTGATTATCGTGGTTTATTAATTTTTTGGTTTGATTATCGATAATTTCTACACACGATGGAAAATGTTGTTATAATTTTATAATGTTATCTTAATGGTATTAAATACTAGATAGTATAGTAGTATAAGCTTAGTGGGGCTTACTAGTGTATACCAAAGACTTTTTGAAACCCGATGTGCCTCTAGATGACACTTTGATATAAGGTCATTTTTCGAAATTCTCACAGTTTTCTCGAAATTTGGCAAAAGGCTACCTAAAATTCGAAAAAAAAAAAATGCTCGGGAACTATTATTTTTTCAATCTAAACTTTATGAAAATTTAAATATAAATAGGCATTAATATGAGAAATATTTTGCAACGAGAAAATATTGAAAAATTTTTTATAACACTTTTTTTCTCATCAAACATTTTTTTTTTTTTTTTTGTATCATTACAAACTTTTTAATTTTTAAGTTAAGTAGTCTTGAATAAAAGCACACAAAATCGTCTTGTTGAAGAAATGATTTATTAATTCTTTAAAATTCAATATAACCACAAGAGTATCCCACTCGAGGAGCGAAGAAAACTTCAAGATGCAAAGTACATATTCTATTTTTCAAAATAAGTTCTAAATAAACGTATTAGGTATAATATACAGGTTCTGCGTATGTAAGTTTCTCTGTGTTGCCCATGAAATCGGCGTAGACGACAAAACTTACACTCTTCACATCCTCTAGCTTCCCCTTTTGAGGGAGTTGTATAGTTCAGTCCCAAAAAGAAATTATATTCAAAAGCGAATTGAATCCGATGAATCCGAAAATGGGTCTAATTCAATCCCATTAAACACAACTAGGTATTACATAATATACTATATAATTTTCAACCGTGAATTAATATATCAGATTTTTATCAGTTTGTTATCAGTTTTTATCAGTTTGTTATCTATAAAATGTGTATTTGTGAAAAAATTGTAATACAAAACTTAAACGTGAGTAAATTTACGATTCACTAAATATTTATGGCAAAAAAACAAAAAAACTAAAAATTAAAAATTTATATATTAAAAAAAGTTATTTCAAGGGGAAAAAATAAACAAAAAAAAAAAAAGTCTTGTAGAAGTTTCTCATAGATGAGTTGGTCCTACTGTAAAGAAAACAAAAGTATATATAATAATATATTATATACTATGATATATGTTCACAGTAAATATTAGAAATGCTGACACCTAGAGACTGGAGTTCTAGGCGTCCTTGGAAACTTGGTTATTCGATTAATGTAGCGTGGCAAATACGAAAAGTAGAAAAAAAAGCCCGAGAAAAAAAGTTCGGGAAATAAAGAAGATTTTAAATCATCGTATACTAAAATATTATGTAAAAGCATGGTTTGGAGAAAAAATCAGAAATAAAAATATAAAAACCACTATTATCACTCTGTAGAATAAATTCCTGATACTATTTAATAGTAAGTTAGCGAAATCATCACTGCAAATATATTTTTAGATTCTGAGCGAAGCGATGAAGGTAATGTTTTTACAATGTTGTTAAATTGTAATTTTAATTTTTTTCCTTTTTTTTTTTTTTTTTATGTGTATACGTTTTGGTAAGTTTAGAAATACTTGTCCAAAAGTTACAGCCAAAAACATTTTGAAACCGGATTTGTCTCTAGTTTATTGGTTGACACCTTTTCGCAGTAAAGAGTCATTTTACTAAAAAATTACAAAACCAAAATTTTCAATGAGAAAATGAATATAAGCGATAATTTTGTAATTGAAATTATACATACAAAAAAAAAAAATCTCGATGTTCATTCGTATCGTAAAGAGCCGCGGGTTGCCAACTGGCAACCTCTCCTGAAAATGGTACTTTAGTGAGGTAATCTTTTTAAATACTCAATTGTTTCTCAAAATCTGGGAAAAACTACCCAAAATTTGATGAAAAAATATTCGAAAACTATCTTTTTTTTTAGTCCAAACTTTATGAAAATTTAAGCATAGATAGACTATATTTTGGCGCAAGAAAATTTTGAAAATGTGAAAAAAAATTTTTCTAAACACTTTTTTTTTTTTAAGTGTATACGTTTTCATATGAAAATATTCGTCCGAAAGTTTCGACCCGCAACTTTTTGAAACCGGATTTGCCTTTAGATAGTATATACTTTATTCAAAATTCTCAAAATTGTTTTCCTAAAATTTTGGGAAAACTGCCGAAAATCGGGCATAAAAAACTCGGAAACCGTCTTTTTTCCTTTTCGAGTTCAATTTTATATATGTATACTTTAATTTTAAAAACAGAAATTTCAAAATCATCAAATAAAGGCAAAAAAAAAATGTTTATTTCATATTTTATACACGTTAAATGATTAATCATCATTGTCGATTTTAAAAACGCCAATATTTTTTAAACGTTTTTACCCGTTCAATTTTCCGAACTACTTTAAGCTTTACTTTGCTTTGCTTTGTTCGTCCTGAAACCGATCCTGGATTGCGCTTTAATCATTTGGGTGGGGGAGGATGTGAATTGTTATATTTAGGTAGGTTGACCCAGGTCGTGGAGTCGAATTTGTGCTGGCGTTTAATCATGCTCAGAAAAGGATTTTTTTTTAAAAAAAAAAACACGGTTTTGGAGGCCTACAAGTGTTTCAGATATTATAATTTTTTTTTTTGTTGCCTCCGACTCCGGTTAAATGACGCGCACGCGCATCAACGACGTCACCGCCGATAATAATATTTACTCGCGCGGGCAACCGGTCGACGCACACCGCGCGCGCGTCGCCCACGACGACGCAACGGCGACGCATGATATCGCATGGTCGTCTCGTGTGCACCCCGGGGGTCCGACGCGCGTCACCGCAGAAAGTAAAAGTCACAGTCATATTATTATTATTATTATGAATTATTATCGCGTTACACGCGTTATGCGCGCGCCTCTTGCGGTTCGACTTGTCCTCGCCCCCACCCACCCCGTGACCGTGTGCCGGTACCTGTGGTGAACGCGGGAGGAGAGGGATGGTTGCAAAAACGCATCCATGGTGGGGTACCAATGAGCGGCAGCGGTGGCGGCGCGTGGAGGGGCGGTAGAGTAGCCGCCCGGAGGGGAACTGCAACGGTGCAACTCGATGGGATATACGTATGTATAAGTACCTGACGCTGTGCGCGATGGACGCGGACGGGAAACACGGTCACAGACTATTTTTTTATTTATTTTTTGCCCTAAAACTTATTTATTTATATAGAATACCGCCCCTGAAAGCAAAGAGTACAGTACATCATTATATTAGTGCTCGAATATACGTAATTGAAAATTTAGTACTTAAAAAAATGTATTACAAATATTTTTATAATATTCATCTCAAAATAGCTACAATGTAATATAGAACATAGAACAACAATAATTATTAATCGTTTTTATTTATTTATTTATTTTTTTATTTTGTTTTACAACTACAACGCTTGCGCGCGCGCGCGAATAAACGTTGTGAAAACTTAAAGGTTACCCCTCCCCCCACTATAATAATATGATATGCAAATGAGAGAGGAACACGACCCTTCCCAGGACTTTTTTTAAAAACAATACTCGAACCATTTTATTTTTCATTTATGTTTAAATAAATATTTTACTTACACGTTTTGAATCGATTACAGAGATACGTAGATTTTTGGACTTTACCTGCGCGTGATGGACGCGGATGTAAATTGTTTTCATTTATTTATTTTACAACAACTAAAACGCAAGCGCTTGCGTGTGTGTGGATATAAAAAAAAAAAAACAAGAACCTAGTTGTGTTGTACATTTTATTTTTTTATAACTCTAATAGATACTGAAATAATCGAATAATACAATATCCAAAGGGGAGAGGAAGACGGAAAATTCGCCTCTCCTTAGACTTTTCAAAAACATTATTTCAACCGTTTTATTATTTATTTTAGATTTTAAATAAAATATATTTTATAAACATTTTGATTCGATTACATATTATTACAGATACATTATTTATTTTATAACTACTGTGTGTGTGTGTGAGTGTGTGTGTGTGAACAAACATTGTAAAAAAAAAAAAAAATGTAGTTACGTGTATTATTTTTTTATAAGACTTATTTTTTAGATTCTGAACGACCTGAAGAAGCTAGTGTTTTTATAATGATGTTTATTTTTTTTTTCTGTGTACAACTTTTCGTATGGAAATACTTGTCCAAAAGTTTCGATCAATAACTTTTTCAAACCGGATTCGCCTGTAGTTGGTACCTTAGAGTGGTCATTTTTTGAATTTCTCAATTCTTCAATTTTTTTTTTTTTTTTGGAAAAACTACCCAAAATTTGACAAAAACGACTCGGAAACCATCGTTTTTTGATCCGAACTATATGAAAATTTAAACATAGATAGAAAATAATATGAGACAAATTTTGGCGCATGAAACTTTTGGAAATGCGGAAAAAAAATTTTTGGACATTTTTTTTCTCATTTATTTTTTATATAATATTATTAACTCCCCTCGTTCAGAATCGTTTTGATTGAAGAAATGATTTATCCGCTCTTTAAAATTCAATACACCCGTCAAGAGAATCCCACCCGACGTGCGAAGTACACACTTTTTTTTAATTTACTACACTTATTAGTTTTATGAATTTTGTTGTTACGACCCCTCCCGTCCCGCCGCCGATAGACACCCTCTGCGTGCACTCATGCATAATACCTATGATATATTTTATTTTTACACTTGTGTGTACCTACACATACGGATACGGAATGACCCCAATAATATTCTTCTTCACCGCATCACGACTACAAATAGCAGTGTGACCCTTACCCCGTGCGTGAAAAAAGGTCTCGCCCGCCCGTTATTAAAAAATAACCCCAATACACACACACACACACGTCCAGACGGGTGGGGTGATACGTTTTTGTACAGTACAATGCAATTTCTTTCCTGGAAACTACTATTTGGTGTCGAAAATACGTACGTATTTATTTTTTCTTTTCAAAATATCTCCACTCTGGTCACGTAGCGCTGATCATGATAATAATGATAATACAAGTCAAAAAAAATTAGTGAAATGAGTAAAAAAAAAAAAAAAAAGTGTAGGTAGGCAGTGAGTTTTTATTATAATAATTTCCGAACAGATCCACACGGATGATGATATCAGCATGCGGTCCGGATTTGACAGTGAATACACTACTACTACCTATATTCAAAGGCAACCGCGCGCGCGTTTATACCAACCAAATGAGAGCTGGTCGTACACACTACAACACTTGTAGATATGTACTTATGAAATGAGGTTATTAAACTGAACAACACATGCGAAAATAACAGAAAACCAGTTTCGTGTAGTCTGGGGGAAAAGATTTTTATTTTTTATTTTTATGTGTGTGTGTGTATATATATATATCATTTATATGACTCTTGGGATTTATGATTTGGGACTTTCATCATTATGCAACGGAATTAATCAAAATATTTTCTAAAATACAAAAACACATCTTGACGGAGGGGAGGATGATTATTTTAATAAAATATTTTAGGGTTTAAAAATCCTTTGACTTTGACTGCTATTATTATTATTATTATTATTTAATCAATGTATAAATATTTACCTTAAACAACAGTGTAAATACATATTTTGTCTTGGAATCAAAAATGAAAAATTATCCTCTATTCGTTATAAATTAAAATATATATTCTTCGGTTATAAATTTTGTTTTGCAATTTTTGATTTATCCGATTTCTAATTTTTTTTTTTTTTTTTTGTTAGGAAACGTTTGTGAGAGACCAGTTTTGTATCAATTGATTAGTAATAAGTTTTTCAATTTCAAAATAGTTGAAAAACTGCCAGAAACTATAAAAAAAAAAAAACAATCGTTCTGAAATAAATCTCTTCTATTTTTTTTTTTTTTTTCGAAAACCAAACTCATCATTAGAATTTCAGGTCGATTAAATGAATTTCAATCGTTTTTTTTTATTTTCAGGTAAATCAAAGTGTTAGATATATATTATTATTTTAGGTTTGTTAAATTTTGCATTTTATTATTTTCTTTATATTTTATTGTGGATACTTTTGATCGTTTTAAATAATTGACCTTCGACATGGTTTAATAACAACGAAATGTACATTTTTTTTTTCTATGACAGCACTCATGGGTGATTATAATACATTTTAATTTTTTAATTTAATTTACATTCCTGTTCAATTTATATATATTAAAGTCAATGGATGTTGTTAAGAATAAGATACAGATCCCTGGAATAACATACAGCATAGGACGTGACAATATTGATCATCGAAATTAAAAGTATAAAGATAAACACATCGAGTTTTATTGTTTTATATAAAGTAATGGACGTATGAATGAACCTAGTATTTCTTAAATCATGTTGAACGATCGAAAACCATTAACGAAAAATGAAATTACATACTTCAAAACAGCCTCGTGACATTTTAATATTAATATCTCCTTGCATCTCGGTGATCTGGACCAACCATGGTTAATTTCTGATGTTCGATACCTAATTGTTGCATTATCTAAGTACTACGGAAGAATACTCATTTTATGTCTTATTTACCAAATTTTCCAATAATAAATTCTGATAAGAAAGATAAGTACAGACTTTTTGTTTGTATTTAGTTAATTTACTTTTTCAAAAACTCTTTAATATTCTATAAAAAATAATCACCACTGATTATTTATAATAATTAATAATTTATGAATTATTACAATTGATATATTTAAAATTGATTTTCTTAAATTCCAGTTTTATAAGCAAACATTAATTATTTTCTTTTTTTATTATTGATTAATGACGTCTCGTAATAATACTGAATTCAACAGTTTAAATAATGTAATAAAATAAATAGGAAGATTGTAATTAGGTATTCCAATTATTTTCGTTGAATTCTTGTTCTCAAGTGCAATGAGAATATATTATGCATTCAAGCGCATTTTCTTAGATATTTGTACATTTTATTTTTCTTTGTTAATTCATATTTATTTCATAAACAGCAAAACGATCAAACAGATTATAAGTTAATATGTAAGTACATAAACTTATTTAATATAAAAACAGTTAAAAACACTCGTCAAATCATTTCAAAAGTTAAATAATGTTAATCAAGTGATTTTTAATGTAAAAAAATAATAAAGGAATTAATTTACAAAAAAAAAAATATGAATAAAATCGCTGTTTATTCAACAATATTCGGTTAATCATTTTCAAATATTTAAGTATGATATTATGTTATTTAGTTATATAAATCTTTAATTAAAATTTTCAAATTATTATACTAGAACAAAATATATTAAGTTCACTTCGTATTAACAGTTAAAAACGCAAATGAATTTAACGAGTACTTTTTAATAGTTCTTAGTAATAAAACCGTTTTTTTATTCCGTAAACTCGCGCGTACAGAGATTTTTCCTTAAACAATAAAAATTGACCTATTGAGATCACATATTTCGGGGGCGGCTTTCGCTTTTGTTCATTCGAATGTGATTTTGTTTTTAATGTTTACATTTACTGTAAAACTCGGTCCGTTTGACTATATTTTTCAAATGGTCAATTGAAATCGATGAATATGTGTTTTTTTTTTTTTTATTATTATTATTAAATAAAATGCAAGAACAATAATCTTTAATGTGAAGAAAATCTCTTTAAATGAAAAAAAAAACGTGTTGGCATTTCTTCTCATAGTAAATTGTTTGTGTTTTAAATCTTTTTTGGGGTTATTATTTTCGATGTCATTGTGTACCGAGTGCAAGCAACATATTATTTTACAATAATAGACTTCGATTGTAGATACACATTCGGGTATACGAGTAAAGAATTTTGCTATATTTTGTGGGCGCTCCGGATTCGTTTTCAACACACATAACACAATAATCGTTTCTCTCGATCATTCAATCGGTTTTTTTTTTTTTTTTTCTGAGAAGAGAGCGACCTTTTATAAATAAATATACCCCTGCTGCCGCCCGACGTACATTTACACAGAATCCCAAATACCTGCATGCCTAATGGTTTTAAAATATTATATTATAGGAATTCAATGTTATTCACTAGGTTGTAAATCCGTATTGTTCAACAAATAAAAATAAAATGAAGATATTTACAAAAATAATAATAATAAAACGGTATATTTTACTTAGTAAGTGCTGATGAAAAAATAAATAATATGTTTCTGTTTCTGTTTATGTATTACGATTTTCAATTATTAAATTTAAAATATTGTATTCCGAGCATGTGCACTTTTCATATTTTACTTAATCAATATTTTATTATTATTCTCCTATAATCACATGGGGAAGAAAACTATTTTCAACAATTATTTCAATAATGAAGTAAAGAGTAGTCTAATAAAAAACTTATGTGAAAGTCATTCCAATAATATCAATGAATATAATATTAGTAAAAATCAAATAAAATAAAAAAGCCATAAATAAAATAGTCAGTGATCTCGATGATGATCAATAAAATCATAAAAAGTCAATATATCTAAATAACATAATATTGTATAATATATATATATATATATTAATATGTAATGTTGATCTTAAGTTTTTGTTCTATAGTATTTTTCTTTTTTTTTTTTTGGTATTCTTTTTCTCTTTTGTCGTGTTTTGTTATTAATTATATCTTATTTTTAATAGCATATTATTATTTACTTTAAACGAATTATTGTGATATCGTTGAATTATACGAGCATAGCTTAGTTGGTGTTCGTATCAGCTTAATTATTAAATTAATTAATTGTAATATTGTTTTGGCTGAATAAAATAATTATAATATTATTAAGTAGGGGTAGTGAGAATATTTTATTTTTTTGTTTAATCGCGCACGATTTTTATTTGAAAAACTTTTTTTTTTTTTTTTCAAAAATCTGTTTGGCGTTGATAAAAACAAGTATTAAAAAATCCACTTACTTTTTTAATTATTATTCGTCATTATCCAACGTGTAAAACGCACCATAAATATTATTATAATATTACAATAACAAGCATAAATCGCACATAATCGTATTATTATTATTATTATTATTATTATTATTATAATGTTTTTTCGAAACTTATTTAAAACTAAAGTATGATAAATATGTGTTGTTATTATTTGACGAAAAACAATATTATCACCAGAAAAAAAAAAAAAACATTAATTAATTAATAAAATAATACACACAAATATATGAAAAAAAAACACCGTATGTCGCACGCACAAGCACTATAATAATATTATAATATTATATTATATAAAACGTCGTCGGGAAAAAAGCGTATAACACTAGGCATTATATGGAAAATACGGAGATTCGCACTGGATTTTCGAACTACGGCGCATGTGAAGCCAGAATGAGCGGCAGGATCCCGGCCATGCTGAATGCCGGCCACCCGGTCGGACACCCCACCAAACCCGCGACGCACACGTGACGACGATTCCTAATAAAAATAATATATAATATAATATAACAGATTTTACATTTTCAGGTACATACATATATATATATATATATGTTTTACGTGAACGGACATCGCGTCCGTTTTTGAATACATTTATTATTATTATGTTTAGTTGATATAAATTGTTCTCTTTTTGAATCAAAAAATACTTACATATAATATATACTTGTTTTTTTATATTTTATTATTGCACATATTATTCGTATTAAACTAACGTGTACGTGTGTATTCTATACTAGACATATTATTATTAATTTAGCGCTAAGGACTTATAGCTCTAGAAAAAAAAAAAAAAAAAAAAAACTCAAAATATGTATGCTCTTAAAATGTCGTCCGTTATTCGAGCTGTAATTTTAACGTTAAACGCTTTTTAAAAAAAAAAAAAAAAAACATTATTCATTGAGCCAATTTTCTTGAATAAATTATAACCCGTGTGGAAAAGAACGCGCAAGGAGAATATTTTGATAAAAAAAAATTTCTATGCCGGATCAAAAACGATAAGTTTTATTCGCGTTCTAACTTTAAATAACTATATGTCTATATTATATGAAAAAAAAAAAAATAATAAGTTGAGATTTTTGATATATTTTTTTTTTTTTCAGTAACATTAATTATTTGTCATTTTCGACACGTCCACCAAGAGTATCTGACCTGAAGTGCGAAGAATATCCGTGGTGCTAAGTATGTCCGACTTTCTTGTCTATTCTTTACTTTACTTTATCTAATAAATAAAGAAAAAAATTAAATGAGAAAAAAAAGTGTTAGAAAAATGTCCAAAATTTTTTTTTTTCATATTTTCTAAATTTTCTTGCGCCAAAATGTTTCTCATATTATTTTTTTAAAAATGTTTCAATTGTTATGAAGTTCGAATCAAAAAATAATGGTTTCCGGGTCATTTTTGTCAAATGTTGGGTAAAAAAATTGGAGAATTCAAAAATTCAAAAAATGACCTCTTTAAAGTACCAACTTTAAGGCAAATCCGGTTTTAAAAAGTTACTGATCGAAACTTTTTTGACAAGTATATCTATACAAAAAAATGTTTATAGAAAAAAATAATAAACATCATTGTAAAAAACACTAGCTTCTTCACTTCGTTCAGAATCTATAAAATTGTATGAAATGAAAACTTGTAAAAACTGATAGATTTCCATTATTTTTTCTACGAGTTCTATATTTTATAGCTCAAAATATTGTTCTAATGACTTTAACATTTTTATGAACTACGAGTATCCACTATTTTTAGTAGTAGGTGAAAGTTCCTATAACTATTAATTTTTGAGTTATGATATTAAATAACTAAAATATTGAATTCTCGATAATATTTTCCGTACTTTTTCCGATTTGTTCCAATCTAAATCTTGTTAGATTTTAGATTCTGAATGAAGTGAAGAAGCTAGTGTTTTTACAATGATGTTTATTCTTTTTTTTTCTTTGTTTTTTTTTCTGTGTACAACTTTTCGTATAGAAATACTTGTCCAAAAGTTTCGATCAATAACTTTTTGAAACCGGATTTGCCTCTATATTGTACTTTAGAGAGGTCATTTTTTGAATTTCTCA
>JAIPRM010013100.1:0-11658 GCA_025469315.1 Stegophylla sp. TES_Ste_2020 | reverse complement strand
AATACTTATAACTAGGTACTGTTTATATGTAAAATAACCACAGTTGTAAATATATCTACAAGTTACAACCATTGTACAGACTACTTCAATTATTTTATCATTCCATTTTAAAACTCATAATCAATTACAAACATAATTCATATTGATTTCTCATCTCATTTTTGATAAATCTTCCAACTATTTATTTACAGGTAATCTTACATTTTATATGTTTCGTATTTTATAGAAAATAAATAACACAGTAAAAAATGCAATGGAGAGGGATATAACCCCTAACCTCCCCCCCTGCGCACGCCACTGAGTATTTCAATATAATGAAAAAATTTTAGAGAAGAACATAAATAAAAATAAATAAGTAAAAATTGAAATAAACATCATCATAAAAACACTAGCTTCTTCGCTCCACTCAAAATCTAAAATATTTTTTTTAAGTGTTACACTTTCTATATAATCGTGATTTGAGTTCATTATTAAACTAAAAAAATAAATAAGCAATTCAACTCTGTCTTATTTTTAAATAAAGTTCAATACATATATTATCATATATACCTATAATTGTACAGTATGGTTCATGAATCCCGAAGCACCTCAAACATTACACGTTAAAGCATACATTTGTTTTATTTTAGTGTTCATTTTAGTAATCAATAAAAAAAATTCTGATTAAATGGCATATTAATCCATAAAATAAAAAAAATATACGTTTTCATTTTTGTGATCACTTTTTAAATGTTAAAAAAAAAATAAATAAATAAAAATAAAAATACAGTCCAACACCAACTCTATAAATTATGTTTACCAACTTAGTGTTGTTACTATAGCGACCTTTTGTATTTAATATTTTTTTTTTCAACAAGTCCGTTTTTTAAATTAAATCACTGCGTATTTATTATTTGATTAATATTTTTTAATTTCAAATCACCAATTCCAATCTTTTTGTTTCGTTAAATAATCACTCTGGTTCTTAATTGTATTTAAAATGGCGGATGATATCAATATATTCGATATAATGAAAGAAATCGGTTGTGGCGATGGCTTTCACATACCCGTAGCTAACGAAGAAAACCAATTGTTGGAGAAAGAGGTACACCGATTTCAATTCCTTTTTTTCCAAATTTATAATGTTAAGCATAGGTGAATTGAATCTTGATGCAAGGGGGAGGTAATGTTCTCGTTTTTTACCGGGCAGCAATTGTGGTGATAAATCTAAATCAAACCACTTAGAATCTAAAAATCTTGAAAATATGTGGTCTTGATGCCAGATTGTATGAAATATGCAAAATAAATTACACTAAACCCTAATAAGATATAATAAATACAATAATTTTTGTTCTATTAACAATTATTAACTTATAAAAAAATAAATATTACTACATCTTTGCGCAACTGCAATAATCGACATACAGGGTGAATTTTAATCATTTTCATCCCATTTTTAGCCGTAAAAATTCAAAAAGTGTGTAGTTCACACTTTGGGGTGTTCTTCGCACCTCAAACGAAAATTGATTTTCATATATTCACATACACCTAATGAATATTCCATAAATAATTTCAAATAACAATAAAATATAAACATCATGATAAAATAAAATAAAGCGGCTCTAAATTAGGGTTACCATACATCTCGGTACACCAAGACATGTCACCGGCTTATAACTTCGGTCTTAGTCGTCCCGCTTAACCCTCCAAAAGTCCCGGTGAAGTGTAAATACAATTCCAATTATGTTTTTAAAGCTAGGTACTGAAATAGGTCAGAAACCCCGAAAAATATAAGAATTCAATTAATTAAGAAAAAATTTCTAATTAGTTACAATCGTTTAAAATATAACTAATTCATTTATTTTAATATTTGATTATTTTTGTATATGTATATTTAAATAAATATTTATATACATGTATGCAACTTATTCACTCGTACCTATATGACGTAGAAATACTCAAGTATGCATTAAATAACTAAATTTTTTATGTAAAATAAATATATTTATCTATGTTGTATGTTAAAATTTAAAAGATACTGAAAAATAAGTAGACAGCAGCTCTGTATAATAGGTACACTCTGATTTATTTATAACAAACGAGTGGGAATTTGAAATAAATAAACGGTAAATAATTTCTTTAATAAATGATTCTGAATGGAGCTTCAATTTACCTATATAAGATAATTTTAAATTAAAATTTTAAAATTTTTTTATCACTACAAAAATATTTATTGTTCGCGGCCAGTTATATAATATATATCCCATAATTAACTAAAAAAAGATAAATATTCTTAATAAAACAGTGTTGAAAAAAATGCACATATTAAAAATTTTCTTCTACAAAAATATTTTTCATAATATTGTCTATTGATATTTAAATTTTCTTAAAGTTTGGAATGAAAAAAAGTTTTAAAATGAGTTTAGTCAAATGTTGTGTAGTTTTTCTTAAATTTTGAAGAAACTTTTAAGAATTTTGAAAAATTACCTTCTAAAAGTACCATGTAGAGGAAAATTTTGATTCAAAACGTAGCTGATCGAAACTTTTTGACAAGTATTTCTATACGTAAACGTGCACATATATAAAAAATTTACTCTACTCAGAATCTAAAATTGGATTAAATTATTAATAAATGTCACAGTCAGTACCTACTTGAATATTTATGATAACCCTACTCTAAATATAAATTAACATTTATGCACTATAACATAATTAGTATTAATGTTAATCGTGGCACCTCTGATTAGCCACGGTAGAAAAAAGTGCAAAATATTTAGTTTATCGGGTAAGATTCGAACCCGGTACCGTCTTATTATAATACTGATCAGTGACATATTTAGGGGTAGGCTATGTAGGTTAGAGCCTAAGACGGCCTTTTTAGGGGGGCGGATTTTCTTTTAAAGAATTAAATGTTTTGAGATAAATTTATTTTAACAATTTTTTTTTATATATATTTATATAATAAGAAGCGTATTGAAAAAAATTACAAAGTATACAAGAATATTCCGAACAATTTTATTTTTTATAACGATTTCTATTGAAATTCAAAATTTCTTGATCGCACATACAGTATAATCTAAAAGCCACGCACATCAAAATAAATATGTTTGTAAATAGTAGTTGCATTGAGTTATTTTTATCAGCTACTACATAATAACACTAAAGGCGTTTCCAAATATAAATCTAAATATCATTGTCATATTATGTACTGATGACACATTACTTGTAGTAGTGTTTTAATTATTGCTCGGTGAACATGTTATTTTCCCAAGAGCAACGTGTGTTTATTGTTGAACCGTATTTTGCCAGTCGTTCATATGCTTGTGTTGTTGACAAATTCCGAGTGAAATATTCGGATGTAGCAGTGCCAAATAATTCAACAATTACCAGACTAATCGTCCGTTTCTATTAATCTGGATCAGTGAATTTCTTACGTTTTTTGGTGAGCGTATCATAAGATTATGGTCCCCTCGTTTTCCCGATGTATCATCTTCAGACTTTTTCCTGTGGGGTTATCTTAAATGAAGGGTTTATAAAAACATGCCACAAAATTTGGATAAGCTAAAGAAAAACATTAAAATCGAGATTAACTTAATCCATGTGAGAGCACAAAGTGGCCACAAACATGGTAAAACGTGTTCGTGCATGCATTAATGAACAAGGCGATCATTTTGAGTACATTTGTATATTATGTAAAAATTAGTTTTAAACATTTTTTCAAATGTATTCATAAATAGACATGTAAGTAGTTTAATAAAACTACTATTAACACTCACATTAATTTCTCCCGACTTTTCGATCACCCTGTATTAAAATCACTAGAGAAAAGACATTAAAGGAAAAGTAAAATTGTCAAATATACACAAAAATATACATAAAAAACACTAAATATGAAAAAAAAAATAAGGAATTTTATTTTAGATTCTGAACGAAGTGAAGAAGCTAGTGTTTTTATAATGATGTTTATTTTATTTTTATTTATTTTATTTTTTTTTTCTGTGTACAACTTTTCGTATGGAAATACTTGTCCAAAAGTTTCGATCAGTAATTTTTTGAAACCGGATTTGCCTCTAGATTGTACTTTAGAGAGGTCATTTTTTGAATTTCTAAATTCTTCAATTTTTTTTTTGTTTATGGAAAAAACTACCCAAAATTTGACGAAAATGACTCGGAAACCATCATTTTTTGATCCGAACTATATGAAAATTTAAACATAGATAGAAAATAATATGAGAAAGATTTTGGCGTAAGAAAAATTTGAAAATGTAAAAAAAAAATTTTGGACATTTTTTGAGCATTTTTTTTTTCTCATTTGTTCTTTATATTATTAACTTCCCTCGTTAAGAATCGTTTTATTGAAGGAATGATTTATCGTTTAAATCTTTAAAATTCAATACACCCGTCAAGAGAATCCCACCCGTCGCGCGTCGTGCGAAGAGCACCCATCGTACGAAGTATGTCCAGCTTTTTTATGTATATTTTGATTAAAAATTTACATCCTGATAGATCATAATTAATAAATAAAATAATTAATATATTGTACTTGTAAATAAGGAGGAAAGTGCATTAGTTAGTGAACACATTAACGATGCCAACTTATTTAACTACAATTTATAACTCGATTTTGAACATTTGATATCAAATCTGAAAAATGTGTGTACAAAAAGCAGGGCATGCTCGCACCATAGGTATTTTTCACTCCTTAGGCAAGATTTGGAGAGTGTGTTAAATTTTAAAGAAATGGTGAATTATGTCTTCAATAAAACGATTTTGAGCGAAGCTTTAGTTTATATACTGTACTCAGCCAGTTTTATATCCCACAAAGAAAAGAAATTGATAAGAAGTATAAGAAAAAATTTCCAAAAATTATTTTTTTACATTTTAGATTCTGTTTAAAATTTCCATGCATAAAACATTTATATAATTTTTTATTATAATTTATATTATTGTCTATTCATATTTAAATTTTCATAAAGTTTGGAATATAAAAAAGATAGTTTTTAAAACGTTTTTGTCAAATTTTGGTTAGTTTATCCCAAATGCTGAATAAACTATTGAAAATTTCAAAAAATGACCTCTTAAGAGTACTATCTAGAGAAAAAATGTAATTCAAAAAGTTACTGTTTGACATTTTTGGACAAGTATTTCTATACGAAAAAGTGCTAATAAAAAAAAAATTAACTAAATAATATACACTACGGTAAAAATTCTTCGCTCTACTCAGAATCTTAAATTTAAAGAGAATGGTTTTGACCAAATATTTATGGTTCCATAGTTGTGGAAGTAAAGAGGAAGGGGAGGGGTTAGTTGAGCCTAGGGGCGCAAAAAAGCTACTGATGCCTTAACCACTACGGCATAATAACAGCGCTGAAAACCGTTGAAAGAGTAGGTATTT
This sequence comes from Stegophylla sp. TES_Ste_2020, assembly GCA_025469315.1. Lineage (NCBI taxonomy): Eukaryota > Metazoa > Arthropoda > Insecta > Hemiptera > Aphididae > Stegophylla > Stegophylla sp. TES_Ste_2020. The sequence continues at coordinate 6,284 of JAIPRM010013100.1, read as the reverse complement.
AATATACTAACTGAAAATATTGAATTTTCAAAACAGTATAAAATAATTAGAAAACTATTGATGCACGTGGATTTTAATTTAAACCATCGTTTTCAGCGTCGAAAAATATATAAGATGGCGATAAAACCTTTTTATTTTCAATTATTACATTACCTACCTTCTTATTATCAACCTTCTTGAGTGTACTGTACAATGTACATAAACTAGGTATATTTCATAATATTTGTCTGTAGTTTCTCCGATTTTTTTTTTCAATCAAAACCTAGTAAAATGTTTAATTATTCTGGAACCGTTATAATTATGTGTATTTTATAAGGTTTTGATTGAAAAAAATGAAAGAAAGCATAGAAAATTTTATGGAGTATTTCAAGTTTACGAACACTCCAAAAGGTTGGTAATGTTTTTTCACTATCTTATGTATTTTTCGACGCTAAATACGATAGTATGAACTAAGATCCATGCGCATCAATAGTTTTCTAATTATTCTATTTTAAAAATTTAATATTTTCAGGTATTATATTAAATACCAACTATTTAAACGGATTTCAACTCTGTTCTAGTGGTCATGGATACAACTTCAATTGCGTCAGTACCGGGTTCAAACCTTACCCGGTAAACTAAATATTCTGCACTTATTTCAACCGTGAATATTATTTTGAAAATATTAGAAATTTATCGTTTTTTGTAAGTTTTTATTGTACACAATTTTTAACTTTTGATATTAAGACTATGTGTGACCATTACCCATGGTGTAAAGTATGTCCGGCTTTTTAAAAGTATATCTGCATATTTTTGTTGCTAGTATTTCGTAAATCCGTTAGAAATTAAATCTCATTTAAAAAATGAATTTATATTAAGATATGTTTTTTATTTAAACAGTTTCTGTATGTTTATAATGTAGTACATGTGCCAGATTTATATACTTAGTAGTACCTATATTAAAAAAATGGATGTTTTTTTTTTGTTTTTTGCTTTTTTTTATAGAAAATAGTTAAATATATGCTTAAAAAAAAAAAAAAATACTAAAATATGTATTTCTAAATAAAATCATGCAAATACTTTCTAAGTAAAATGTTGATACTTCCAATATAAACAGCAGGAAACAAATTTCTGTCTAAGAATGCATACAATAAGACAATAAAAAAAAAAAAATGGTGTGGCAAGACAGATTAAGTGGCGACATCTATCCACCGTAATATGAGTCAAAGAGACAAACAACGGCACCATCAACACCCACATAATCTATTATTCCCTCTCTCAAAATTATTAATTATTACGCTTCCAATCATTAAGAAACTAAATACTACTCAGAAGAAAACACATTCACAGCAAGTAAAAACAATAATTAAAACAAAAACCGTACACGCCACTCATATAAGTAAAACAGTCCACATAGGACCAAGTGCTGGCATATAGACCCGCCGAGAGGCGACCAATTTTGAGTTTTTCACCGAAGAAGTTTATGTCTATTACTATTTAACACCGCCTACAACTACGCCGTTGTACCACCGTCATACGCACGAGTGCCGTCGTTTCAGTGTAGTTAGCGTCTTCTTTTTTGTATAGGTTAGGCCCAATCGACTAACGTCAACGCCGTGAGCGTGACCAGTCGAAAGTGTCTTGGTAACGTTATACGTTATATCTTGCCATAAAATAAAAAGAGCGTGATTACCATTAAATCCGTCTCTATTTTTTTAAGTGGCAACCCAAACCTTAAAAAAGCGGTTGTTACAAAGGAAAACGTAAACATCCTAACCCTAATAACACTAATAGTAGCAATGTTAGTACTATTAGTAGCTTCTAATTTTTAGCAAACGAAATTTATTATGTTTAGTAAATTATTTTGTGTTTATGTTATGTTTTTCAATTATACATTATGCGTTTTTATGAATTTTTCAAATATTCATCTTTTATTGTCAACGATTCTGTAAAATGCTGCGTTTTAAAAACACAACCACCCACGATTAGGTACCAAGTTAGATTAATATTTTTGTAAATTTAATAATAATATGACAATATATTCAACAGATCAAAGAACTATTAAAAAAAAAAGCGGAACTATTGGTGGCTAATGAATCATTAGATAACGATTTACGCGTTCATAAAAAAGAGATAATAGATTCATCAATCGAAGAGGCACAAAATCAGGTAATCCAATTAATTAAATTTAAGAAGTAGTGTTTGTTAAATGTTAAAATAGTAAAATAGTACAACATTTTCTTTAAGTTTTTTTTTTATTATTATTATTGTTATTATTTTAGATTTATGAAACATTTTATAGTTCTTTGAAGTTTACGTTAAATTAACGATTTGAAAACTTTAATTGAAAACAGAAAATACGATTCTGAATAGAAAATTATTTTTATTTTTTTATGGACAGATATTGTTATGTATACGAAAATGCTAAAAACAAATATGTTTATTTTAAAATAATGTGAATAATTAATGCTTTGGGATGTGTTTTTACACTTTGGTGATACTGATACAAATTATGAATATAATTTTTCTATGTTATACCCTTGATTATCAAATGTTTTTAAAGATCTTAGCAGCGGTCAAAGTTGATCGGAAAATGTTGAGGATTAAATTGCTAATCTTTATACCCAAAAAATTAATATAATGGATGTCACTTATATACCTAATTATTTTAATTTTGCTTAAAACAATATATTTTTCCAAAAAAAAAAAAAATTGAAGAATTGAGAAATTCAAAAAATGACCTCTCTAAGGTACCAACTAGAGACAAATCCGGATTCAAAAAGTTACTAATCGAAACTTTTAGACAAGTGGATCTATACGAAAAAGTGTATACAGAAAAAAAAATAAAAATAAACATCATTGTAAAAACACTAGCTTCTTTACTTCGTTCAAAATCTAAAATAAATGTTATTAAGTAACTTATTACACAAATTTGATCATTTACACCAGGGATCTCCAACATTTTTCTACGGTGGGCCAAATTTGAGATACACTTCTTTATCATCATGGGCCAACGTTTTTAGAGAAATAAAGAGGTTATGAAATCGAAGAAAAGATAAGATTTATATAGAAAAATGTATGTTTATTTATATACATGTTTTATTTTATTTATATAATTTTTAGATTCTGAGCGAAGCAAAAAAGCTAATGATTTTGCAGTTATATTTTTTTCTCTCTTTCCGAATACACTTTTTCATATAGAAATACTTATTAATAAGTTTCGTTCAGTAACTTCATAAATCCAAAATCATACTCAGATGTTACTTTAGACAGTAATTTTCAAATTTCTCAATACTTTTACCAAAAACAAGGAAAAATTGTCAAAAAATTTAAAAAAAAAACGGTAAAATATACTACTACCCGAATTTCTATAAAATTTGAAATTGTTTTTTAACATAACTTCAAACATAATGTGGCTAGAAACTTAAACTATATCTCTACCTAAAAAAGAAATTCTTGGCTACGCCACAGGTTGTGCCAATCTATTTTGCAACAATTGTACTACCCTATAATAATTATTAAATTACATATAACTAATAATATAATGAAATAAATGATCAACTTATACTAGCTATTACGCATGTTGTCTAGATGACATGGTTAATTTTTGAAGATAATTATTACTCTAGCCGAATCGTCATAGCTATAATGAATACTGACTGGACAACGAATAAAATAATCACTTTGGCTAACTGCTTTGGTCATTATACCATAATAATTAGCGATTATACATAACAGTGAAATAATTACTATGACCGTAACATACACACACACACACACACACACATATATATAAATCGGCTTACCAGACGTTCCAGTTTAACGGTAACAGTCTCAGCTAAACGAGAATCCCGCAGTCTTTATTTGTCCCAATTATTAGAGCTCGACAAAATATTTTACAAACTGCACACTTGATAACTATAATAGTAGGTATGTAAAAACTTTTTTCATTATTTAAGAATTATAAAAACCATATTATGTATTATACTACATTCATGTAAGAAAACCTAGAATAAAGTAATACATTTTGTACACTATAAGAATGTAATAGAATCAAAAAAAGAACAACGATAATTTATTATCAATTATCATCGTGTAATTATTCGTATTACTATTTTATTATTCTATTTTATTATTATCATATAACTACAATTTATCATTATGTTCTTTGTATTTGTTCACGTGCAATCGTAGGTACGTGTACTTAGTTTGTAATTTTATTATAAAAAAAATATATATATTCAATTATAATATTTATCCTGATTTGTTGATTTCAAAATCTGGAAATCTTATATACATATATATATACACATATATTATAAAACGCAATACGCGCATTTATTTTATTATCCATTTACGCGTAGAAATTGATCGTAGCCATGCGCCAACAATACGAGACGGAAAAACACATGTTAATTGTAGCCCAAAGAGAGAACGACAATTGTAGAGGAGAAAATAAAGTTTCGGCCAAAACGTTCAGTGATTTGATCGAGGAACAAAAAAAAATGAACGTAAGGCACTACTAATTATAGTAACAAATAAGTACCTAACGACCATATGAAAATATTTGTATACAATCATATAGTTTCAGATTATACCAATTGTATCTATATAATGAAGAAATATTACCATAATTTCAATAACACAAATATTTTTTTTCTCGTTATTATCATTTAAAAATGGAACCTTATAAAACATGCTTTTTCATTATTACATTTTTCATTTTATGTTTTTTTCATAAACTCTTTGAGAATACAAAATTGAAAAATGAAAATGCAAATAATTTGCAAATATTATCACATTAATAATTATTTAAAACCGGATTATACCTTCATCTGTACCAATATTCAATATTGTCATATTTCTATGAATATAGCAATAACACAAACATTTCATTTATTTTTTAAACAACAGAAAACACCCCTATACTGAACTTACCTCTAAAAACTTATATGTTCATATTAAATAAATATATTCATTTTCTTAAAATTTCCAAGTTAATTTTAAATTTTGAAACCTTTCTTACGTATATTTCTAAATTGTAAATATCATTTAAAATATAAATTAGTTAATAATAAAATAATTTATTTAAGTTCATGAACTTGTTCGTTTTTTTACTCATTTCGTTCAAGTTTATAGGGTACCTAATTAAAAAAATGTATATATTATATAATTAAATAGATGAATTTTTATTAACCTAATCATTCTATATTGTTAAATGTCTTGATTTGGTACATAAACATGTAAGTTTTATTTAGTAAAATTAATACTTATAAAATAATAGAAATATAATGTTCAAATATTTTATTTTTATCTTTGAAAAATTAAAGATACAATTAATATCACTTGAATGACAAATTTTTATTTTTGTGTTTTTTATTAATCTTTTGCATCCTTAAACAACAATAATTACTTTACAATTTTATTCATTAAATGAAACACAAATAATAAAATTATCACCATCACCTATGCATCTAATCTAATTTTTAATATTCAATAATCAATATTTTTTTTTCTTAACTTAAACCTATTTACCATTGGAATAAAATGTACCTCATACAGTTGAGAAGTAAAACAAACTTTCGAAATATAAATAATAACAATTAAAAATTATACATTTTTTTTTTTATAATACAACAATAAAATAGATTACAAATTCGATTAACCTCTCTCTTTTAAGCTGAGCTTGTGTTGGAGAGAGGGAGTTATTGTAGTTACAAAATATAAAATATTGAATACATAACATAGCGTAACATAATAATAATATGACATGAAAATATAATAAGATAATATCGAGGGTCTAGTATAAAAGAAACGTAATAACCAATTCATGAAATTTTAAAAGAGTAATTTAAGACTTTAGATTTTGAGCGAAATATAGAATCTAGTGTTTTTACAATGATGTTTAATTATTTATTTATATTTAAGTAAACACTATTTCTTATGAAAATATTTGTTGAAAAGACACAACCAACAAATTTTTAAAACCAAATTTACCTCTAGATGGTATTTTTAAGAGGTTATTTTTCGAAATCCTCAATAATTTTCTCAAAATTTGGAAAAAAACTACCTAAAATTTGACAATAAAGACTCGGAAATTATCTTTTTTTAGTCCAAACTTTATAAAAATTAAAACATAGACAATAATACAAGAAATATTTTAGCACAAAAATAATGATATATTAAACACTTTTTTTCCTCGTTAAATATTTTTCTTTTTCTTTATTTATTAAATAGAAAAAAGTAAACAAAAGTAAAGTTAAGTAAAATAAAGTAAAGTAAAGATAAATAAATTAAAGTAAAGT
>JAIPRM010013099.1:0-11660 GCA_025469315.1 Stegophylla sp. TES_Ste_2020 | reverse complement strand
CTTATACTACCCTATTGTGTTTTAGAAATTGATAAAAATAAAAATGTTAAGTCGATGACACTAAAATTATTGTTCGTTTTCTTGATTTTTTTCAACTGTGTTTTAAATTTTGAAGAAACACTTAACCTAAGTACACGGAACACCGGTTAAGAACCACTGGTCTAAGCGCACACCGCCGTAATCCGAGATCGGAATTTCTCTTGTGGAAATCCGCGCGACTTGGGCGAAGTTCTTATAAACACAGACATACACCCGAACCCACATGCACGTACATGTATAATATAATAGTACTTATATGTGTGTACAGGTTTATGTAAGTGATATCATATACGTGTCGGCTTGAAAATCGCTATAGAGTTTACGATTGTTATTATCGATATTCGTTGATTCGTTTTTTCACATATAGGTACATTGTAGTGTAAACACTAGTGTGGTGCATGAACGGAACGATCCGAAAAGTGATTAAAAATGAAAAAAAACTGACAAAAGTCAATGCGAAAAAGTGACAATGCGTGGTAGCCGGAAGGGCACATGTAAATTCCGTCCAGAAAAACAGGCAGGTAAAAAAGGATAAATGTAAATTCCGCCCGTGTTATAACTTGTTATAATAATACTTATAATAAATACATCCTACGTATACCCAAAAAGTTCATATGAATGAAGTAAAAAGTTCGAGTTTTTGCTTTTTTTTTTTCAATCAAAAGCGTGTATTTTCTAATTTCTAATATAATTAATACATTTATTCTCTATTGTCAGTATACAAATTTGTAAATATGTCATGTTCATACATTAACAATAATAATAATAATAGGCAAAACATAGATTATTCATTATAAGTATTTAAACAAATATATCGCACCATCAGTGCAAAAGTATGTGCAAATAATATTGCTGTATTACGAAATACGACCATCTAAACATATTTATTAATAACAATACTATACAGAAAAAATCTATTACAAATTACTATACTTATATTTTGCTAAAGACTTTCTGTGCAACTTTTGGGGACATTTCGGTTTGATAATCGGTAATTATCGATAAGCTAAGAAAATACCTTGTAGAATATAGATCGTTGATGCCCATTTGAAAATACTTACGTTCAAAATTCTGGTTTAAACATGGCATCGTTACTTAAAATATTCTATTTTCAATCCACGAGCCTTTTTGAAAGTTAAATATTGGCGTAAAAGGACTACGAACTTTGGCACATTCGAATATTAACGCCGCGTACGGTTACGGAACGCTTAATTAAAAAAAAAAATATTTTTCTGGGCGGAATTTACATGTACCTTTTATTACCTGACAAAATTTACGGGCGGAATTTACTATAGACCTTTTTTTTTTACATTTTTTTCGGCCGGAATTTACAATCGCCCGTCCGGAAGTTATTTCGGTTGTATTTCGTTCATTGCTCGCGTTGTCGTTTTCACTCTCGCAGTCCGACGGCGAAAACAAAGATTTTGGGTGATATATTTGATGAGAATCGGTATAATATCGGATGGGTCTAGGTTTTTCAACGAAATGGTCGACAATACCACGGCGACAATAAGCTTTTATAAATAATTACTCAATAATGATAATAATAATTATTATATTATACACAATCAGTATTGTGATTAAGTAAAAAATAAATATCCAGATAAAATATGTAAGATAAATTAAATTAAATTTATTTGGATAAAGATAGGTATTTCAAAAATCCTATTTATCTAGACACAGGTAAAAAAAAATCATCTTTATCTCGATAAAAATGATATAACAAATAACAAAAACAAAATGAATAAAACTTTTTTTATGCTAGTGTTTTTCAAAGATATTATTTTCACGTGAACATTTTTTCGAAAACAAAAACTTGTTTGTCCATAAGTTTCAATCAGCCACTTTTTTTTTTTAAGAATATTGTGGAGTTTCTATTTTAAAATTTTGTAAATACAATTTTTAAAATTTTATATAAGTATCAAATGAAAGTAATGAGATAATATATATATATATATATATACTTAATTCATACTATACATATTTATCTTGAAGTCAAATTAAATACAAACTTATTTTGGAAGTATTATTGGTTTTAAAAACCAATAGCCGTTAGAAATCAGCTCAAGCTAAAATCCAACCATAGTTATGAATACATTAAAGTTTCAGATAATTTACAAGATTAAAAAAAATAATTCATACTTAATATAATAATTTTTTTTTGTTATCAATTAACGTGTAAATAATTATAAAAGTCATAATAATAACAATTCAGGTACCTATTTTTACATGTTTATAATGAATATCTATATTAAATCACACACAAAAAAAATATGTATAGACAAGAAAGCCGGACATACTTCACACCACGGACTTTCTCCGCTATTCGGGTCAGATACTATTGGAGGGCGTGTAGAATTAAAAAAAAAAAAAAACGATAAATAATTTAATCAAAAAGACGATTCTGAACGAGGGAAGTTAATAATATAAAGAACAATTATAGTCGTCATTTTCAACACACTCATCAAGAGTATCTGCCTCGAAAAGTGAAGAGTTTCCATGGTGCGAATTACGTCCGGCTTTCTTAAATATAATTTACATTATTTTACTTTTTTTGTATCTGATAAGTAAAGAAAAAAAAAAATAATAAGAAAAACCGTGTTTGAATAATGCCCAACATTTTTTTCTCACATTTTCAAAATTTTCTTGCGTCAAAATGTTTCTCATATTATTGTATATCTATGTTTAAATTTTTATGAGGTTTAGATCAAAAAATTATGGTTTCGGGGTCTTTTTTGTCAAATTTTGGATAGTTTTTCTAAAAAAAAAATGAAGAATTGAGAAATTCAAAAAATGACTTCTTTAAAGTACCAACTAGAGGCAAATCCGGTTTAAAAAAGTTTGGACAAGCAGATTCATACGAAAGTGTCCACAAAAAAAAAAAAAATAATAATAATAAAGAAAGAAAGAAACGTCATTGTAAAAACACTAGCTTTTACACTTCATTCAGAATTTAATACTGTAAATTTAAAATATACGAGTAATAACAAATAAGATCCTGTTTATATATTGAATTAATTATTATTAATGAAGCAAAAAAATGTCAAAAAATTTCTGCCACATGAAGCAAAAAAATTAAACCAAAAATTTTGATTTGACACGCAGCTGTCAAAAGTTATGCCATCCCTAGCCTAAATGATAGCTTACAGCCAAAGAAATGCATTTATTTTAGGTACATATTTTTATTTTATTTGTTTCACGACTGTGTTTATAATTATGTTTATATTACATAAATATAATTATATTTATATTTCTAAAAAAGTAAGGTAAAGTATAGACACGAAAGCCGGTCATATTTCACACTACGATATTCTACGTTTCTCGGGTCAGATACTCTTGGTGGATATGTAGAATTTTAAAGAAACGATAAATCATTTTTTCAATTAGACGATTCTGAACGAAGGAAATTAATAATATACAGAATAAGAATAATTGTCATTTTCAACACACCCAACAGCAGTATCTGACCCAAAGAGCGAAGAATATCCGTGGTGCGAAGTATGTCCGAAGTTTGTCTTGTCTATACTTTACTTTACTTTTTTTTATATAATAAATAAAGAAAAGGAAAAAAAAAGTTAATGAGAAAAAAAAGTGTTAGAAAAGTGTCCAATTTTTTTTTTTTTAATTTAATTAATTTTTAATTTTTTTTATGATACACTATTATCTAGTATATATGAATTATAAAATTTTAATTGTTTTTTTTTGCATAATATACATATTTTCACTTTGTAAGTAGAGTAAAATCAAGAAATAAATCAGTCAGTCAATTTGGGAACGCCCTTAGTCTTGTCTGATATATTTATAACTCTGTAAATTGTACTCACATCAAACTAATTATCGTTAAATTCGTACTTGCCAAAATTGTTTCCCACATTCATCAATCATTTTCCCCACTCAAACAGACTATATCGTCACCTCATCGGATATAAAATCATAAAGTTTCAATCGCATTAACTAGCGCTATTCTGTAAGCTGCAGTGACCCAACCAAGCGGGGTGTTTTGGGTGTCCGGATACCCCATTTGAACAGTATTTATGGAAATTTCATTCAATGATCATTAACATAAATATTATTTTTATTATAAAGTTATAAACTCTATTAATTCAGAAATATATCATTATTAAATTTAAATATTTTAACATCGTTCACTATTTTATGAAATTTTTATATTAGATAATCGTTAGGATAATGTATAAACCACTGTATGTATTTATATTCGTCCATTTCTTTCATGTATATTTCCGCGAAACGATCATTTCCTGATTGATTTGGAGTAACAATAGAAGTTATACTAAAAAGTAATCTTAGCTTGCTTCAGCATGTTGAAGGAGAAAGATCTGTTTCTCTTGCCTCTACTCCACATATTTTTTTACACCACTAGTAGGAAAAAAACTCAGGAAGTGTCCTTGAAAAAATGGAGTTCACGTGCATTAATGTTAAACATTATAATACGCTTAGCCCGCGATTTTCCTACGACAGTGAAAACAATTTTAAATAATAGTTTAAGTTTAACAATATTTACACGATTATTATCGTGATTAAATATGCGTCTGTCTCTATTGCCACGCCACCCAAGAGCCGTCCGCCGTAATACATCGTGTAACACGCGATTTAATATTATTGTCAGTGTTAAGAGCGCAACAGGTGTAGGCCACTCGTGTTCTATTAATTACAAGGCACACGGAATGTGTATCGGAGGTACACAAGACAAACAACGTATCTTTACTTGACAATTATTCTATAAATGCGTACTACGTATCATAAATATTTTACAAAATTTTGCTGCAAGTATAATTTTATGTTATGTTATTTGAAGTGCTGATAAAAACCAATAAATTTTCAACTTATAATTCTATATTCAAAAATACCTATAATATATCTAAATACATTTTAGACAAAACTGTTCTCACAGTTAAAACAATTTTTCGTATACATCAGGTTATTGATCCATGCATTATGTCAGTGTATAATTTCATGCAGTAACAAAATCGAAAGTTACAAAACACAATATGACTCGTATGACACAGGATGATATATGTATCGAGCGAAATTGTAATTCGGTAAAAATTGTTTTACGAATTATCGCAGTTTTCAAAATGTAATACATTTTTGATTTTGCTTTGTGCTTAACTTAGTGTGGCCATTCGTCCCAGATTTTCAGAGGTGAACCTGTGTTGGAACTCATGTCCCGCAGAACTACTTTGGGACATCATTTTGAACTAGTTTTGAAATTACGCGTAGTATTGTCCCGTATTTTGATTTTATACGTTTGTGATATATGAAATTATTAGGCAGTTTTTTAAAATGTCTACAGTATACAAAAGTATATGGTGGAAACAGAAGGGACGGGTTAAAAATATTTGTTATGTTTCCATGAAGTATTCGACTATTTAGTACTTTAAGCTAGTTTTTGTTGAAAATAAAGAGTATTTTATGAATTCATAATTTAAACTTTGAGGATTTTATAGTTTAAACTGTTTAAATTAATATTAATTTGAAAAAAAATTGTAAGATTCTGTTTGGTTAGATTAATTAAAGTAGTAAGTAATTAAAATGTATTTTCCTGGATTTTTAACAATTTTATCTGACCACCCTAGCTTAGCATAACCACGAATATACTTATTATTCACATCACAAATCAAAAACTATTTAACACGGCCGACCACTATATTTAAATAATTTTTGATTTCCACTTTTCTTGAAAAATTCTATATAATACTGATCAATCCCTTTTCCTTCCCCCATTTATACATTTTATAAACGTTACTGTAAAATACGTGTGTGTTATACTCACCAAATAAAGTTGATTTGTTAGCTATACGACAAATGAGTTATTACTGGAACGGCGTGATAACGACTCTAAAACACCATGTACCTTGACACAAAGTATACCCTGAAAATTAATGTATGCAGTTCTATTAACAAATTAAGTTAAATTTGAAAATCATTACAACGATAATAACTCTACGAACAATGGAAAAATCAAAAAAAAAAAATCATCAAATAGAAATATACTGGAGGCTTAAAAGAAAAAAAAATGCTTGTTCAATTTTATTGAATTCTTAAATAAAAAACTGTGCATACAGTTTTTATTTCGAAAGTTGATTTGAGTAAATGCAGTACTTTTGTCTGAGTAAAGATTTTCGTTTAATAATGTTTTTGAAAAATAAAAACGATATATATATATATATATATATATATATATTTATATATAATAAAAGGGGATTAAATTTGTATCTATTATTAAAATGTTTTAAAGACTTTTTAATCATAAAATTTAAGTCTCTGTATTTTCATTTTTAATTAATTATACATATATCGTACTAATACTGAATTCATCGAAAGTATAACTCTTGAAAATTAAGTTATTCGTTAAGAAATATTTGAAATCAATATGTTTTAATTTAAATAAATAATTATAAGCTATAAACAGTGAGTGTTACTTTTTAAATGTTATAAAATTATATTATTAATTACATTTAATAAAAAAGTAACATAATTAACTATTTCCTTACAAATAAATAAATGTATTACTTCTCCTGATCAAATAGGATGGAGGTCCTATTTTGGTTTAAAAATTTCAAAGGTTTAAAATGTTTATTTCTCTAAAATAAATGTAATAATGTAAAAATGCTTAATATGAACTATAAATTTGGAAACCTTTAGAAAATTAAACATAACTCTTGGATTTTATATTATTCTGAGTGAAGTGAAGAAGCTAGTGTTTTTACAATGATATTTATTTATTTTTTTTGTCTGGACAAATACATTTTTTCGTATGTAAGTGCTTATCTAAAAGTCTCGACCAGTAACTTTTTAAAATCAGATTTTCCTCTAGTTGGTACATTAGAGAGATCATTTTTTGAATTTTTTGAATTCTTCAATTTTTAGATTCTGAGCGATAGCGAGGACTATTGGTTTTACAAATCTGTGTGTTTTTTTTTTTCGTATGAATGTCATCACGATTTTGGGTAAAGATACTGGTTCAAAAGTTTCGATCAGTAACTCTGTAGATCGGAAATGTTGTCAAGTTGGTACTTTTGGGAGGTAATTTTTCCAAATTCTCAATATTTTGTCTAAGCGCATACCTAAACATTGAAAAAAAAGGTAAAAAAAAATAACATAACCTGAATTTTCTTAGTTCGATTTTTTTTTTTTTTTTACACAATTTTCAAAATAATAGAGTTCGAAAGTTGACAATTTTACCAACTACTAAAAATAGTCACGCGCACTTCTCATAAAATTTTGAAAAACATTTGTAAGAACAGCATTTTGAAAACTTCAGAAATATATAGACATTAAGAGCTGAAAATGTAATACAAACATATTTGTATGTATTTCTAACATTACTGAAATAATCTCAAAAATCGTTGGTCAAGTTTTTGTTTATAACTATTTAAAGTTGGTATTTTGATAAAATTCATTAGTTTTGTTTAAAATTAATTAGACACTTCAACGTGTATAAAAAATAATTGATACGATCAATCTGTACGAAACTTGGTACATAAATAGAGAATTACAAGGCAAATATTTTGGTGAAAAAAAATTTTTTACGGACAAATAATTGAATGTTTTATAAGATTTTGGTTGAAGAAAAATCAAAAAAAGTACTAACAAATATTCTGAAAATACCGAAATAATTATTATCATGAAATTAATTTTAGTTATTTAGTAATTACTTCCAAAATAATAAAGATAGAGACTTGAAACTTTCTCTGACTATGAAAATTAGTCACGCGCATACTTCATAAAAAAATCAAAAACATTGACCAATTTTGAGGTAAGTACAGCATTTTGAAAATTTCAGAAATTTCTCGTTTTTTGTTAGTTTTTAATTCATAAAATTTTAATGTATTATTAATAAGAGCTGAAAATTTATTACAAACATACTCTTATGTATAACCAACGGTCCTAAAAAAATCTCGAAAATCTTAAGCCAACTTTTTTTTTTTTTTATAACCGTTGAAAGTTAATATTTTGACAGAATTAATTTAATTTACATAAAATTACAGACTTAAACGCACATAATAAATAAATTGTTCTACCGACCTTTATGAAACATGGTACATAAATGGAAAATTTCATTGCAAATATTTTAGTGTATGAAAATATTTCATAGACGAATAATTAAAAAATTTACAAGGTTTTTGCGGAAACAAAATCGGAAAAAGGACAGAAAAATTATTATGAAAATATTAAATGCTATAAATAAAAATAAACATGGATTACTTTGTTACGAAAATATTGGACTATTACTAGACATTTGAAAAAATGTAGTGAATTTTATTCGAAGTACCAATTATCGGTATTAATCATATTAATAATTTAATTCTATAAATAGTTCAAAACCCAGTGATTCTCATAAAAAGACCAAAATGTCAATTATATTAATTACTGAGAGGTTGACCATTTATTTATTAATTTATAAATATTGATTTTTATTGCATTTTTTATTTTTATTAAGACATATATCACCTCTTACGCACTTACACAAATATCAAATACCCAACATTATTAAATAACATTTTGTTAAATATATCCTTATCGCCAATTATTATTATTATATAGTAATTGAAACTTTCGCTCAGAATCGTTTTATTGACGAAACGATTTATTGTTTCTTTAAAATTTAATACACCCACCAAGAGTTTCACATCCGAGGTGTGCAGAATACCCATCGTGTGAAGTATGTCAGGTTTTTTTTTTTTTGAAAAACTACACAAAATAGACTCGGACCTAATTTTTTGATCCAAACTATGAAAATTTAGATAAAGAATAACATAAGAAATATTTTTATGCAAGAAAATTTTGAAAATGTGAAAGAAAAATTTTGGACATTTTTCTTACATTTTTTTCTTAGTAATTTTTTTCCCCTTTAATTATTAAAAAAAAAAGGTAAAGTAAAGGAAAGCAAAGTAAATTAAACTATTGTGAAGTAAAGTAAAGTAAAGTGAATTATTAAAGTAAAACAAAGATAAATAAAGTATAATCAAGAAAGCCGGACATACGCATCACGGGTATTCTTCGGTACTCGGGTCAGATGTTCTTGGTGAGTATCTTGAAAATGACGACTATTATTGCAAAATGAGACATTTTGGCTTGGCCGTTTTGGCGTGAGCCATTTTGGCGTATTGTAATTTTGGCGTAAACCCATTCAGGCGTAAATAAAATTAGTCCTTTATTACACTTTTAATACACTTTAGTACTCTTTTAATGGTTACTGTATCGTATAATTATGAACATCTATCGTTTATTTTTACAAAAATATACATGTTTATAAAATAATTAAAAAAATAAATAAATAAAAAATAGGTTTAAAATATTATATGGACATTGTTATATTACATCGAATTCACATGTACTATAAACTAAAACAATCTATAAATAAATGTAAAATTGTAAATTGAATCTTGGTTATCGCACGGGTATAAATCCGAAGTACATACGAGTTAACATATAATATATAATAAAATATAATGGTATCATTTAATAAACGTACCTATTGTGTCTTAATATTTTAAGACATATAATATTGTAGAATATAACGATGTTAAAATATATTAATTTATCACAAATGTTTACGCCGAAATTACTATTTTTTTTTTTTTTATAACCATTAAAAGTGTACCGTTTCACACTAATATGTAATAATAATAAAGGACTAATTTACGCCAGAATCGGTTTACGCCAAAATTACAATATGCCAAAATGGCTCACGCCAAAACGGCCACGCCAAAATGTCCTAGATCCCTATTATTGTTATTTATATTTTATATTATTAACTCCTTTTGTTCAGAATCGACTTATTGAAGAAATTATTTATAGTGCTTTAAAATC
Source organism: Stegophylla sp. TES_Ste_2020 (assembly GCA_025469315.1). Taxonomy (NCBI): domain Eukaryota; kingdom Metazoa; phylum Arthropoda; class Insecta; order Hemiptera; family Aphididae; genus Stegophylla; species Stegophylla sp. TES_Ste_2020. Next base: position 1,784 of record JAIPRM010013099.1, on the reverse strand, counting down.
CTGCACATCCACCAAGAGTATCTGACCCGAGGAGTGAAGAATACCCGTTACATAACTTTATTTTACTTTAATTTTGTAAAATAAAAACAGTCTTTAGTGGTCAAGATGTAGTGGGCAGCAGTGGCGGAACTACATATCTTGAGGCCCGTGGATAAAATTTTGTCACAGGCCCTATATTTTTAACTAAACTTCTCTGTTGATTTGTGTACATAAGAAAAAATATATATAATAATCAGTAGGTATAATATTACACACATTAAAATATATTATTCGCTCTCGTCGTATGCAAACGATCTTAGTCAAAGACAAATTCCATTTCTGAGTAAGCTCCTCATAATCATAGCAATAATAATTTCTAAAAAGCCAGATATACTTCGCATTATAGGTATTTTTCGCTCTTTAGTTGAGATACTCTTGGTGGGTATATAGAATTTTAAAGAAACAGTAAATTATTTCTTCAATAAAATTCTTAGAGCTTCAATTTATATGAGAAAATTTTACTTAAAAATGATAAAATTTATTAATATTACAAAAAAATATACTGTGCTCAGTCAGTTTTGTATTCCAACATTTACCAAGAACAGAAAAAAACTTTTTATGAGTAAAAAATTGCTTTTTTCCACATCTTCTGAACTTTCCATCAAAATATTTTTTCATATATTGTCTCTCTGTATATTTAAATTTTCATGAAGTTTGAATTAAATAAAAAAAATTTTAAGGTGTTTTCATCAAATTCTAGTTTTTTCCAAATTTTGGAAAAATTATTAAAATATAATTTTGAAAAATGGACTCCCAATAGTATCTTCTTAAGGATAATTCTGGTTAAAAAAGTTACTGGTTGAACGTTTTGAATAAAAATTTCCATACGAAAACGTGTACACATAAAAAAAAATTAACATCTTTGTAAAAACACTAGCTTTCTCGTTCTACTCTGAAACTAAAATATGCAATTTTTATGATTTTCTATTTATATAATCAACAAATAACTAAATAATCTTATGCATTTAAATAAATAACAAAAAATTGATTCAGATATTTCAAACTTTTATACAAAGGCCCATGGCCATTAGCGCAACTTTGAAAACATTTTTTTTGTTTTTTTTTTTTGGGGGGGGGGTTAATAAGTTTATTTGATTTATAAAAAAAAAGGCATTAACCTTATGTAATTCTCAAAAATCGTGAGGGGGATATGAGTAGTTTTGAGGGAACTTAACCCTCTTCTAATTGTACCTGTGTAGAGGCCCCTTAAACGATGAGGCCCGCGGAAAATCCCGCCTTTATCCATATGTAATTCTACCTCTGGTGGGCACGTTATAATTGATTTCTGCTACTTTTATGTAAAAATTAGTACGTTACAAAACACATATTTTTTGTGTTATATATAAGCTAACATAAATTGTAAAATACCGTATAATTTTAATCTAAAGCAAAAATAAAAATTCAAAACATAACAATTTGATTAGTGATTACTGGTTCATATAATTAATGAATCTTATAATTATATTTTATATTTTACGGTAGTATCTAAAACTAGTTACCAATGTAACATTGTTTTCACCCACTGTTTATTTCAAAATCACAATTGTAAAGTAATTACTTAAAAAAAAGTGGACATACTTCGCACGATGGGTGTACTTCGCACGATGAGTGTACTTCACACGACGGGTGGTATTCTCTTGACGGGCGTATTATATTTTAAAGAAACGATAAATCATTTCTTCAGTAAAACGATTCTGAACGAAGGAAGTTAATAATATAAGAAAAAAAAGAAAAAAAAAAAAAAC
>JAIPRM010013098.1:0-11660 GCA_025469315.1 Stegophylla sp. TES_Ste_2020 | reverse complement strand
GTTCAGAATCGTTTTACTGAAGAAATGATTTATCGTTTCTTTAAAATATAATACGCCCGTCAAGAGAATACCACCCATCGTGCGAAGTACACCCATCGTGCGAAGTATGTCCGCTTTTTTTTTTTGATCATAATATTTTTACTTCATGACATAAGACAATGAACATGAATTATTTTCTTAAAATAACAGGTAATTATTATTAAATAATAATTACATATCGATTGCAATTAATGAATTTTCAAAATTGAAATATTTTTTGGGGTACCATAATGACACTAATAATACCCAAAAAAAATTTCTGAGTTATTAAAAATACACCTCGATATACATTAGTGACGTCTATGAAAAGAAAGTTGGCGATAAAAATCATCAGCATATGTATTTATTTTTTTTAATATTTATTTAATTATTTTAATAATTTTAATACTATTTAGTATTTTGTAGTTCCTTAAAAACAATAAATGTATTTTGTATTTACTTATTGAACTCATATGCATTTTGTATCTTGTAATTATTTCATGAAAATCTATGTACATAATATTATGTATTTAAGTACAATTTTAAAAGTATTTTTTCCATTCCTGAGTATATAATGTAATAAAGTATTTCTATACGAAAGTGTTAAAAGAAAAAAAAATATTAAACATCATTGTAAAACAGTAGCTTCTCCGCTCCACTTTTTAAAAAAAATAATTATAATAAACCTCATTATAAAAACGCTAGGTTCATCACTCCACTCAAAATTTAAAAAAGGCAAGTATTGTCCACCATGGGTAATTTTTTGGGTGGGATTTGGTATGCCAAGAAAATTGTCTGGATTCAACAGAGTACATATTAAATGCTTCATGTATGGTTTCAAAAAATTGAAATTAGAATTATATTATACTTGCAGCTAAGAGATCATTATGTAACAAGTACTATAAATAAGCTTAATAAGTCTTATTGTAACATAGTTTATAAAATAAAAATAATAATATTTATTCTAGAATAATGTTAAAATGTTGAAATATTGCCACATATCGATATTTATGAAATAAATAATTTAAATGATTAGTAAATAAACATAAATTTTTATAAGATGATTCAATTTCAATCAAATGTATTTTTCCGACATTTACACTTATAATTACCAAATAATATTTTACCCAATTATATTTATTTTTAAATTGTTTATGAATATTTTTGTATTTTTTGGATATAGGTATTAAAAAAAAAAAAAAAAAAAAAACAAAATATTTGACTATTTAATTTATTGTTTTTAACATTAACAATTATTTAAAATTAAAAGTTAAAAAAAAGAAAGGATCTACAATTTGTGTTGAATACATTTAGAAAGAATTTATCTTTATTTAAATAATCTATATACCTAGTTCAGATATAATATGTTCTTTAATTGATTATAAGTGTTAATATTTCTTAGTAGCAGAAGTGATACTGTCATAATTTAATTTTTACATATAATTTCTGTAAAAAAGATACTAATTTTTGAAAGTCTATTCATGTCTAAGATGATGAACCAATAGTTATGTATTTATATTTTGTAAGCTATAACTGTCATTGTATAGGATTTACTGAAAATGACAACTGAGTAATGATGGTAGAAGAATGTTTCTTTTAATTTTAGCTAGTAATTTTACAATGATGTTGATTATTTTCTTTTTTTTTTTTCTGTAAAAACTTTTTTGTATAGAAATACTTTGTTTTTAGTTGGTACTTTAAAGAGATCATAATTTGAATTTCTCAATTCTTAATTTTTTTTATTTTTTGCTAGTGGGGGGGAACTACCCAAAATTTGACAAAAAAGACTCGGGACACCATCATTTTTTGATTCAAACTTTATAAAACTTTAAACATAGATAGACAATAATATGAGAACATTTTGGCACAAGAAAATTTTGAAAATGTGAAAAAAAAATTTTTGAACATTTTTTCCCCCTTTTATTTATTAAATTAAATTAAAAAAAAAAAGTAGAGTAAAGTAACTTAGACAAGAGAGCCAGACATACTTTCACACCACGGGTATTCTTCACTCTTCGTGCCAAATACTGTTGGTGGGTGTGTTGAAAATGATAACTATTTTATTGTTCTTTATTTAATTAAATTCTTTAGTTCGGAATCATCTTATTGAAGAAATAATTTATTGTTAATTTAAAATTCTACATACCCACAAACAGTTTCTAACCTAAGAGCGAAGAATATCCGTAGTATGAAATATGTTCGTCTTTCTTGTCTATACTTGTACTTTACTCTTTTTACCGAATAAATCAGGGATTCCCAACCGCTGTGCCGCGGCACAAGTGTACCGCAAAATTCAGCTGGTGAGTCGTGTAATTTTTTTTTTCTTTTTATGTTGCGTTTATTTATTTTATATTATTTATTAAAATTAATAGTTATATTTATAACATTAACTTTGAAGTTTGCCGCAAAAAATGTATAAAATAATCAAGTGTGCCGCCAAGTAAAAATGGTTGGGAATCCCTGTAATAAAGGAAAAAAAATTTTTAGAAAAATATCCAACATTTTTTAATTAATTATATGTGAAATACAGAAATATTTTTTAAAATCATATTATTTATATAAACCAATTATTGATTAATATTCATGTTAGTCATTAATTCTAAATCATAACAATAATAAAGCGTAGCGCACAAAAATTATTTATAAGAAAATAGACAAATATTGATAAAATATAACATTAACATTAAATTTTTTCATAACTATTATTTTTTGCAGATTTTATCAATAAAGTACAAAAAAATACACAAACAGAATTTTCATGTTAAATTTAACTACACAGAAGTTATAATAGTAAAAAAGTATATTTTAAAAACAATAATTAATGGTAATTTTTAATAGAAGAAAAATTATAAAATAAATTTAATGGTTAATCATACATTTGTTATAAAACCAAATACAGCTGTTACATTCTTAATATTACATTTTTTTTTATCAATAAAACTTGAATTTTAATTTAACTTTAAATTAAATAACATTTAATTAAAAATTCAAAGATTTTTATATTATAGGTACATAATTTGTAAAAAATAATATTCCCAAAGAGGTTATAAATGTATTTATTTTTTTATTTTCAAAATAATTATCTAAGAACTAATAAACATTAAAAAAACATTTATTAGTACCTATTATTAAATTAGTAATTGTAATATTTATATTTAATATTCATAAATAAAGATTTAGGTACAGATTAATTTACATGTACAATAAAATATAATATACATAAAAATGATTGCATCATTACATTAGTTCTATTTTAGTCATAACACATGAAGATTTATATCCATGATAAAAATTTAAAAAAAGTGTATTGAAGAAACGTTACTTCAAAAAATTACAGGTGTAATCACATAATTATTTTATTACTTCTAAAAATATTTATGTATTTGTGAAATTCTACAAATGGCAATAAAATAAAATAAAATAAGACCTGGTGGCAACAACCAGACATATCCATATTTTGGTCAAAATCATGTTTTGGTTGAATATTATTAAGTGAAAAAAACTGCGTAGATTGGTGCAACAATCAAACAAATCATTAAATACAAAGTTATTGTACAAATGGATATGTCTGGCTTTTATTTTGGTGCAACAACAAGTCATATCCGGATATACCTGGTTGTTGCACCAATAATTATTATTATTATTATGATTTAAAAAAAAAACTGTTAGTTGGTAAAAATGTTAGTTTGTTGAAAATACAAACATATTTTTATCTATAAGTGTTAGGTACTCATAATGTTTTACTAAAAATGCATTTAGCGATAATTTTTATTTACATACCTTAAACACACAGTTTATTATATTCTTTTTTAATGTATTAAGACTAATAAATTTCAAAAAATTTTTTTTTTTTAAATATTGTTTAATATTGCATTTATTATTATTCTTATTATATTTTTTATCATGTTTTAAAATAAATTACTTGTATTTAAATGTTGTTGATTTTGATGTACATACAAACTTTCATCTAAAAGTGATATTCCTATAGTTTTGTTTAAATTATTTCAAGCTAGGCATTTATAATTTAAATATTTTGTTTTTATAAAACAAATGAAAATAAATAAAATATGTAATGGATAATATAAAAATTAGTTATTTACATAACATATATGACGTAAATAGAAAGGTTTCAACAAAAATGTTTAACAAAGCAATAGGTAAGAATACATTTTTCCTATTAATTACTTACTTTGTGTACATTTTAAGTAAAAAAATAATTGTATGGTGCAACCAGATATCTCCGACCTTATTATTTTTTTTAAAGCATTTAATAATTTGCTTGGATATTCTTTGATATAAAATCAATTATAATTATTACCAAGGTATTTGAATATATTTTTTGTTAATTTATAAACCTATTCCTAATTTGTTTAAATAGATTTTTGTCTTCCTGAACAATTTGAAAAAGTGGATATGTCAGGTTTATGACGCCAGGTCTTGTGGTTGCAATAATTTTAATTATATTTATTGGCAATAAAGATATTATTAAATATTTAAATTAATAGTCTTGTGTACACTTAATTTGTACATCGATTTGGTATGATAATAATTTAAAAAATCCGTTTCAAAAATATTAAATACTATTATAAACTATAATACATTTACATCACCAGTTAACAATTCGTGTAACTATAAATGACATTGACAATCAATGAGAATACAATTATAATAATATAAATAGTATATTTTATGAGTAATTAAACCTCAAAAAATAAATAAATAAATAAAACTACTATTTATTCACTAATATTAGTCTATTACTACAATACAAAAAAAATTAAATTATTTTACTTAACTCAACTTAACTATTTATCACAGTTTCCTAGCAATGCATGAGACGTATTAATATAAATAATCATTATTTATTATCAATAAATAATTTGGAACTTTCATGTTATATGAAAACTGAAGCTGTTATTGCGACTGCCACTCAGGAAAAACTCTATTATTATGACTACCATTGCTGTGATGACATTGGAAATCTACAAATTGACAAAATAGAAAACATTATGAGACAATAAAATATATTTTACAATCTTGTACTTGGGCGATTTTATAGGGGTAAGAATGTGAAGGGAGATAAATTTATCAAAATTTATAAATAAACCAATATCCAACAGATAACCTCCAATTTCCTCCAATAGATAACCAATGAACAGTAATTTCCAAAACGTTTAATGTGTTTATTTTATTTATATTCTTAAAAATAACTATTAATGTATTGCATTATTAGTATTAATTAATTTTTCACCCATGTTACTAAAACTTCAAATTTAATATTTTATTTATATTTAGTATTATAACCACATTTTTAAAATTTCTAACCAATAAATGACCAATGAATCTTATTTCTCAAATACTTAACTTTGTATTATTATTCATCATTAAAAACACTTGGGTAATCTGAGATAACAGCAAAAAGGCAAATTATGGTAGTTTTGAATAAGGGAAATGTAAAGTTTTCCAAAACATAGCTAGTTTCATATAACAGAAAAGTATCAATAATTTTACTTATTTTTGTAAATTATTGGTAATTTTGAGTCTAAGGAAAATAATATACAAGATTAACAAGACTAATATATTCTTACCAAAAGATTCCAACAATAACCAGCCGATATCTTTGCTTTAGTAATAGTATAAGCTAGACACCAAATCATATGTTTCAAAAAGTGACGACGAGATGTGTCAGAAGTATTGATTTCTCTAACAGCCATGATTGATGCTTCAAATTTTTTTCTAAATTAACAATAAATAAAAAAAGTATGTTAAAATTGCACTTTCAAAAACTAATAAATTAAAAAAGTAATAATCTTTATTTCAGAATTTTTCATAATTCAAAAAATTTTCAAATTATATACACAAATAAGTTAATATTATATGATAAGAGGAGATATTAATTATTAATTTTAGATTTTGAGTGAAGCGAAGTGTGTACACGCCTCCAAAGGGGTTTTTTTCCAGGTTGGGAAACACTGATCTACAGAATGAAAAAATAAAAAAGTATGGTACAGTATATGTACCTACAACAATATATGTCAACGACCACTAAATTAAATATTTTTTTTGAAAAAAAAACAAAAAAAAAAAAAACTATTATATAAAATAATAACATTTAATGACTTATTTAAAAAAATTTTGCTTCTTTGCATTTAGTGTAATTATTTCGGTTTTAAAAAATTTAACAATTTTCTTCTGCCTGTTTCGATATTAAAATAATTAAATTTAATATATAATATGATAATATACAATTTAATTGGTATAAATATAAACTGGTAAATAGAGTACTATATTAAGAACCCATTTGATGAATGATGTTATCATGCCATCCAAACAGTTTAAAGTTATCTCATGAAAATGTGAGTAAACATAATAAAAGAAAAAGAAACATCATTGTAAAAATACTAGCTTCTTCATTCCAGTCAGAATATAAAATTTTATTGTGTTTATCATGCCCTCTTTTTTTGATAATATTTTTAAAAATTTTTCCAAAATATTATTAATATATTTAATGATTAGATAATTCACCATTAATCAAAGTAATTCAATTTCCAACGTTAATCACCAATAATTGTCGATCTAAATGTAAAATACAATAATTTAAAAAGTATTTTATTGTTGACTAATGAATTTTACTACCTTAAGTGACTGGCGTGCATTTCTTCTGCAACATTATGTGATGAAAAGTCTAATATAATTCTCTGAACATTAGTTGATGGATCTGGTTTTAATTTATTTTCCAATAAAACCTTCAAAATTGTTCGTAGTTTATTATGGCTTGACCAAATGTTGATAAATCCGGGCCCAGAAACATCTACTTATTCAATAATACCACAGTGTTCCAAACAATCCACTACTTTTTCGGCACCTGCATTAGGAGATACATTTTCACCTAAAACAAAATATAGTGCTATCAAATATTATGAATATCTGAAAATTATTTACAATAATTGAATCATTTTTTTTATTTCATTACACGACAATATATTGAAATTTGTGAACATTTTTATTTGTATCATATGTATTTGGTATCCATCATAATTTAATATTAGTTAGTAAAATACCTACTCAATTGATTTTTTTTTTCAGAAACTTTCTTAAATCGTAAAATAATTTTTATTTTATAATTTAAATTTAAAATTAATACATATTTTTGGTTTGGTAACAATTAAAAATATACATTGTATATGTATATTATTATTCAAAATTATTTATGATTATTACATTTTACTCAGTCAGTTATCTTATTATATTAAGAACAACTGAGAACAAGAAAAACAATTTTGATGAGAATGTGTAAGAAAAAAAAATCATTTATTAAACATTTTCTTTTTTTAGAATGTTTTTCATATTATTATCTTTTTATTTTTATACTTTTATAAAGTTTGAATAAACGATGCTTGAAGGCGTTTTTGTCAAATCTTGGTTGTAAATTTTCTGACATTTGGAAAAACTATTTAGACTTTTAAAAAATCAATTCTTTAAAGATAGATTCTGAATGAAAAAATTGATAATCAAAACATTTGAACTAGTATTTTTATAGGAAAAAATTATAATAATAAATAAATAAATATATAAATAAAAAATATAACACAATTCTACTTAAAATTATGAAGTTTATAAATATAACAATATATAATTTACACTTAGCCAGTTTTACAAACTAAAAACTGAGAACAGGAAAAAAACTTTTAATGAGAAAAAAGTGTTATTTAATAATGTTGATTACTTGACAATTGTATGTTTGTGTATGTGTCAGGTGATAAATATCTTTATAAAAATATTAAAAACAATAAAAATCTATTTTTATAAATTCTTAAATCAACATACCTTTAATTAACATTTTGATGTTTTATGGGAGTATCTGAGTTATGAGCAATTTATAGATTTAACATTTATTTTTTAATAATACAGCCGAAAAAAATTTATTATACTTTTCATATGTCCAGTAATCCTTCAATACTATAAAATACCTATCAAATGAATCAATGTCCATTTTTATGTACAGTAAATTATTTATTATATTTAATATTTTATAGTAAATTTGTCTATACTTTTTCTGTCCTTTTTTTTTCATTATTATTATAAATTATTCTGGGTACCTATAGACCACCAAAAATAAATTTTGGGTATTGGGTTTTAAAACTATGTTTGATATCAATTTTAATTCATTTCCACATCTCAATCTCATTGTGCAATCATTATTTATTTTCCTTATCAATAAACACTAGTTAAGATAATATTCAATAATTTGATTTCAGATTACAAATAGAAATATCAGATTTGAACTGCATTTTTAATTTGGGTTTAGTGGTTTTCACATTTTCAGATTTTTCTTTGGTATCAAGTAAATTTAGGAATATACTAGATACTAATGATGGGAACAATCGAGAGATTTCTACAATCGAGTGATTCATTCGAAAAAACCTCTTGGTCAATATAAACTCACAAATCTCGATAACGAGCGATTCAATGGAAAAAAAAACCCTCGAATGATGATTGATTACTATTTATTATGGAAACACTCGCTCAGTCGTTCCGCATTTAGTACAACCATTGTTTATAAATACTTTTATTTATAATCAATGGTACAACTCACATTATTTAATACTTGGTATACATTTATTTCTTAAATTAATAAATATCTACTATTAAACATTTTATAAAAGTAATCTAACTATAATATTATAATTAGAGTTCCGATTTTAAGGTAATATAAATAATAAAAATAGCACTTAAAAATCTGAAAAAGACAAAAAAAAACATTTATTTTTTATAAAAAGACAATTACGAAATACACTAAAAATTAAAGTGCATTAAAACTAAATTCAATTGTCATAAAATCGACTATGCTTCATCTAAACAACTTTTTTTGATTTGTTCTGTTAATATTCATGTATAAAAGAATCGTGTATCCATGCATAAAATTTGGGTACTTTCATAGTCCTTAAATTAACAGGCCATAAAAATATTTTATCGATGATGTCGATAATAAATCCCTAATTTTTAACATAACATCGACATAAGTATTTAAAAATAACATATAAAACTATAATTGAATATGAAAAAATAAAAAAAATTCAAAAAAGCATTTATAGCTAAAAAAGGCAAATAAAATGTTGGTCTATTATCTTAGAAATTTAATGAAACCCATTTCTATTGTCATATACGGCGTGACTTGCTTTAGTCGTCCGTAACGGCATACAATACTTTCGAGTCAAGAAAACTACGGGACCGTTAAACAAGTTACAACGGACACCCTCGAAAAGTCTCACGTTTATTTTTATTAAAGAGACTTCGATAACGAGCACACACAATAAGAGATAAACGTTCGACTATCTTAGGATTTATTCCAGAAGCTTCTCTAAGGTCCTTTTACTCTGGACAACTGACCATGATAACGAGCACTGGAATATCACAGAGTGAAGTTTTCGTTTCTCTAAGAACAATGTTGTATTTTTTCCTTTATTGACCACGATAACGAGCACTATATAAGGATTTAAATACAACAGTTCTTTACAGTATTTTAAAAGTTAAATAATTACGCTCGATTAAATTATATATTAAAAGATTTCTCTCATAAATAAAATTAACACTCAGTTTTAAAATATCGAATTTAAATGTTTATTATTTTCTTTTCAACAAAAAAATATTTAAGCTAATCTTAAAAATTGATTTGGGACTTTATGTCTCAAAGAATACAATTGACAAAATAAAATGTTTCTGGCCTAACTGCCTTAGACAATACAAAGTAAAATAAATATCTCCACTGTATTACTTACAGAGACATTTTAAAATCAGCCTTCCGCCGAAGTGAGTCCTACACCAGAACTGACGAACCCGTTGTCTTTTCGAATAGACGGTGGCTTCGAACGAGTCCAATGACGACCCCCTTCTTTGGCATTTTACATTATAAAAAATATTTTATTTAAAACTATTTGAGCGCTGCTATTGTATTAACTACTCAGGATTCCTAGAACATTATATTTTTTTTTTGTTTCCACTTATTTGCTTCATCAACACTTAATCCTAATATTTCCACAGGCCTTAAATTTACTTGCTAAGCTAAAATAATTCTATGGGCATTGTCTACGCGCATATATACATATATCAGTACACACACACACACACACACACACACACACACACACATATATATATATATATACACACACAGACATACATACATATATATATTTATATATACTCCCCATAATACAACAGTCCCCTATCTTTTTTGAAAATTTGCCCTCAAATTTTGTAATGAGGTTATATTTCTAAAATTTCTTAAGGACTATGGTTATCTTACAAAGACTACTTATACTGATTCATTATATTATAAGCAATATAAGTTATTTTTACAAGGTGAAATATATGATAGAAAATGAATGCAATGAAAAAGTTATGTGCCTAATAATAATAATAATAGTAATAATATTGATAATAATTTTATACGAAAATATTTCCATTAACATTTAAAATAAATTGATAGTAGTATATATAAAAGTAACAAGTTATACATAAATAATTAATCCCAATTAAAAATTAAGTTTATATAAATAAAATAAAATATGATAACAATATATTAACATTAAACAAATGTGTGATTTTAAAGAGTTTGAATAGTATGAAATAGTTACATTTTTGAACTTAATATATTCGTATTTATATAAAAATTAAATAATTGTGTTCAAGGTTGAAAGTTATTAGAGAACTCTAAATGCTTATAAAAATAATTAATAGCACATTTTAGTAGAAATGAAAAAAATATTTCAATATTGTCTGTAATACCATTGAAAAATAATGTATTCTGTGTTCATTGATAACGGTGTGTTTTGTTTATATAGTAAAAAAAAAAACAAAGGCATTGATAAATTTTCAAATATCAGGAAGCTGGAGTGTCTTTTCTTTTCGTTAATATGTAATATATTGGTGTGATTTTCAATGATTGCTGTTTGAAATTTAATAAGATTGTTGTTGCTTAATATTACAATCTCCTAGAGTCGTTGATAGTCGCGTGATATACTGTAACATATTATCAGTATACACTGTTCCCGCATTTTCTTTTCAATGATATTTTTCTATGTGATAATATACATAGATTTCTACATGCCTACATGTTGTGTATTCTGTAGAAAAATTAAAAATTGTGCAAAATGTGGATACTTAATAATATTAAATAATTATATAAATTAAATTATTTTATATCAATTTCATGTTTAGTTATATATGTTGTGTAGCGAATAGTTTTTCTTTAATACGTTTTTCGATAGTTGCTAGGGTCAGCATTTTTATCTGTGAAGAATATTGCTTGTATATGATGGTCCAGATGAGTGGGTCGGTTGTTTCTTCGTTTTGAAGTGGTGCGTTGTACAAAAATGTTTGTGTGGGTTGCAGCGTCTGTCGTACAATGATAGTTGGTTTCCAACTACACTAAGATTTTTCTCATGTTTCTTTTGCATCGCGATTTTCACAGATATGTCTTCCGATTATTTGTGTACAAGAAGTCAATAATACCACAAATAATGTTATCCATGTGTCATTAGTAATATTGTGTATTAATTTATTTTCTTATAGTGAGTAATTATTTTACTATAATAATAATATGTTTTTCATTTTCTCTCCCTTTTTTTTTTTTATATTGG
>JAIPRM010013097.1:0-11660 GCA_025469315.1 Stegophylla sp. TES_Ste_2020 | reverse complement strand
AAAAAAACATTGAAGAATTGAGAAATTCAAAAAATGACCTCTCTAAAGTACAGTCTAGAGGCGAATCGGGTTTCAAAAAGTTATTGATCGAAACTTTTGGACAAGTATTTCTATACAAAAAGTTGTATACAGAAAAAAAAAATAATAATAATAATAATAAACATCATTGTAAAAACACTAGCTTCTTCACTTCATTCAGAATCTAAAATAAAACTGTCTTGAAAATTTGATGAACTAAAATACATGAAAAATTAATTTTTATACTTTAGATTCTGAGAGGAGCGAAGAAGTTTATGAATTTACAATAATAGTTTTTGTTTTTTCGTTCTGATAAAACTTTTGTGTATAGAAATACTAATTCAAAAGCCACGATCAGCTACTTTTTGAATCAAAATTTTGCTCTAGATGGTACTTTACACCTAGCATTTTTCGAAATTCACATATTTCAAAGGATTTACACGTGTCACCATTGTTGGACCCCCCGATCCCTACTCACCCTACACCTACACCAACACTACCTTCCCCTACCCACCTCTTCCACACTTATCTTACCCTTTACTATAACCATGGGAACCATGGTAACGGGGTAACCATTACAACTATGGCAACGATTATTACGTAGTAATTATTGTTACGTGGTTAATGGTTATTGTATAATAACTAAACCTCGGATCAGAATAGTTGTATTGAAGAAGAAATGATTTATCGTTTCTTTAAAATTCAATGCACTCATCAAGAATGTCCCATCCGAAAACAAAGTATATCCATAGTGAAAAGTCTGTCCGGCATTTTTAATTTGTTATCTAATTAATGTTATTATATTGGAATTTTCTTATAAATCTTAATATTATATTCACTAGTCGTAGAGACACTTGGAGGGCGATTTGGAACCTATATAGGTGTATAATACAATAGTCAGTATTGTATTATTATTATTAAGACAAACTGTACTGGAGAAATAAAAATCACCGGGAGCAATATTTTCTTTTCATTTTTTTTTTTTATAAAAAAATTTGTATTACCCCCACGTCATGTAAGGAATAATTGTAATAAATTAGTTCACATTTCTTTTCCTTTTTGGGGAGTAAATTTAACTGGATCTGACTATACATAATACAGATATATATATACATAACATTATAATGTAACTAGAATGATAATTTTTGTATCCATAAAATCATAACTTATAAGATATAACAGCTATAACTTTAAACTTTCACGTACGTCCAGTGTCCACATAATATGCAAACATGAAATACAGAGCATGCAAAATATTTCAAAATGAATAATGACTTTTGTTGAAAGTTGAATGTACAAAATTATTGACAAAAATCTCTGGAATGGAATAAATGATGCTTATAAATCAACATGATTTACTTAAAATGTTCTACGTTTTTTACACAATAAATACAGTTGAAGTAAATTAATTTTTAATTTAAGTTTTATTTTAAATTTTTTTTTTTTTGTATTTATAATATAAATGCATGCGTTCACATGTTAAGATATTTTTTTAATTTTTTATTTAATTACTATTTTTGTACTGTTTTTTTACTGATATTTTTTTCTTTTTTTGGCAATAAATAACATTTTACTCAAATTCAATAATAACAGTTATTATTAAGGCAGGGTATTAAATAACCTGAAAAATCACAAAAAATGATCTAAAAAAAATAATATATTTAAAAATGCCTTAAACACCTTGAGAAATGCCCTAAAAATCTTTAAAAATGCACAAAAAAAAAGTCTTAAAAATGTATTTATTAGTCTATTACTGTTAAACAATGATATAAAAATCATATGACTAACTTCATTTAATTTCATTTATTTAATAATGTAATAACAATAGATAACTTTTATTTAATATTTACATGATTTATTTAAAATAGATAAGTGCAAAGATGATATTATTATCTACATTTACTACAATTTACGACGATAAGTTTTTTTATTAACAATTTAATAGATAACATATTAACATAATAACATACAAACATTTCAAACTCGCTCATCCACGTTAAATTGCTTTAAATAAAACGCTTGATAAAAAAAAATAAACAAATAAATATTATGCACATTTGACAATGTCTAGCATCTGTTTGCTTTTTGCACATGTGTAATTTTAAGCGATCAAAAAAATTCAAAATAATGCTCTAAAATCTTGAAAAATGCATTTAAATTCAAACTCTTCAAAAAATGTAAAAAAGTGAAAAATGTAAACTTTATTAAAATAATCAGCATCACCTTAAACACATTTTCTTGTTTTTATAACAATAGAAAAAAAAAGACATTTCATCAAAATCCCAACCTTAGTTATTATTAACTTATATGTGTTACCAAAAAAAAAAAACTGTACTTAATAGATATAACAAGTTTTGTGATTCTACATACAACAGTGTTGACATGCAGTAGTTAATCCAATTATGATAGAAATTAATTTTTCGTTTGACGCATTTAAAATGAGCGAATATGCAATCGAATAATTACAACAAAATTCGTCTAATGACCTCATTATGTCTAATGTCTCATATTATGTCACATAATATTATGTCATATTATTTCAGATGATTTTAAGTATTACAATACCGTTGGCCGTATCGGGAGAAAATATTCGTCTAACATGCTAGACCTGAGTACGTTTCCCGTGTCCGAAAAACTATTCGATCTCGTTGACAGATATTTATCTTTACCGTCGGCATGGCAGCTGTTGCTGTGATCTGAATAAACGTGTAGGTACAGCGTTGAAAGTCTGAGAATCCAGAGGCAGGATTTTAGAGGGGATTAAAGTCTGCTCAATATTTTGCTAGCTATATTACTAGAACCGTCCATCAAAAGTGCAACTGGAGGAGGTCTAAACTCATTTACACATTTCACACACTAACCTAACTCTGAATTTAATAAATTAATAAATTACCAAATTTTTGATAATTATTATAAAATACGTACCTGGTCTTAAAGCTGATATTAATTCTCATGGTGAAAAGAAAAACCTCCTGGTTAAATTATTTTCGTTGCTATGATTATCGCGAAATTATTACCTTAATACTAATTTTAATGTTGGTAATTAATTTTAATTATTTAAATATTATGTCTATTAATAACAGATAAAATAAATAATAATAATACATCGATGTAATTTATGACTTCCGATCGATTAAAAAAATGTTTTTTGAAATTTAAAATGAATGATGGGAAAAATCTGTAATAATGGATAGAGTTTATATGGAGAAGACAATTCCTTTCTTTTTCCTGCTCCCTCCTCGATCCACCGGCTGAAAAGACGCGTATATAAATCGTACAAAAATTACCATATACCAATAGAAAAATTCAAAGTATTTTTGCAAAATAACCGTAATACGTTTTTTGGAATTCGCGACTTAATAACTGAATTTCTCATTCATTGCGGTAATATTTAGGTACACTACGCACAGTTTGTAAATCAAAAAACTCGCGTTCAAATCGTTACGGGTTAATTGGCAAAATTTTAAATTAGCCAAACTCACGTGTTTATACGCAGTGCAGCAGAAGCAAAAAAAATAATAATAAAATAATAATCTGAGTGCGCATTTCACGCGGCTATTAAAATTTCACCGCACGCATATTAAACGCAGCTATTACGGACACGGCGTTATCTAGAACAATGCGTACGGAGTGATAATAATAATAATATAATGTCATAAAATATTGTATGCCGAGTGGGCGCGTGTATATTATGTGTACGTAAACTCGACGTTAGGAAAACGGAGTGATTGTATTATAACCCTTTAGTAATGACGATGATAATAATAATAGGAATGTAATGCGAAACGACCCGAGGATTAAATAGTGATTCATCGTTGGCGTATGTGTGCATTTAGATTTATGCATGCAGAAACGGAGAGGACGGAGAAATCTTTCGTCGTCAGTATAATCGACAATAATTATTATTGTTATACGAATAATAGCACAGCGAACATATCGTTTATAATGACCAGGGCTCGAGACTTACAGCGCATTTGTATATTTGTTTGTAGCACATTATGAAAAAATAGTAAACTAAAAATCCATTTTAAACTAAAAATAAAATTCAATATCAAAAGTGTTTAATGCATATTTTTGCATGTTTTAGGGTTTTTGCATTTTTTCCACTATTTTTCTAATTAATTTGCTATTAAGTACAGAAATATCTACAACAATATTTAATGAAAGGTCAATTTAAACTATTTTCAGTGGCTGATAAACTTAGAACGTCATAAAACGATTTTCTTAGTGATCCATTGTAGATAGATAGACACTAACAGCGTTCAACATCGTTGAAATAGTACGTATTTCATGTAATAACTGAAAATATTGAATTTTCAAAATAGAATTAAATACTTAGAAAACTATTGCATATGGATTTTAATTCACACCATCGTATTCAGTATCAAAAAAGCCGGACATACTTCGCACGATGGGTGTACTTCGCACGACGGGTGGTATTCTCTTGACGGACGTATTAAATTTTAAAGGAACGATAAATCATTTCTTCAGTAAAACGATTCTGAACGAAGGAAGTTAATAATATAAGAAAAAAAAAAATGTTCGAAAAATGTTCAAAATTTTTTTTCACATTTTCAAAATTGTCTTGCACCAAAATCTTTTTTATAGGATTTTCTATCTATGTTTAAATTTTCATAAAATTCAGATCAAAAAATGATGGTTTACGAATCGTTTTTGTCAAATTGTGGGTAGTTTTTTCCAAAAAAAACATTGAAGAATTGAGAAATTCAAAAAATGACCTCTTTAAAGTACAATCTAGAGGCAAATCCGTTTTCAAAAAGTTATTGATCGAAACTTTTGGACAAGTATTTTTATACGAAAAGTTGTACACAGAAAAAATAAATAAATAAATAAACATCATTGTAAAAAGACTAGCTTCTTCACTTCGTTCAGAATCTAAAAAAAAAAAATAAAAAATAAAAAATAAAAAAAATAAACATCACTGTAAAAACACTAGCTTCTTCACTTCATTCAGAATCTAAAAATATATAAGATGGCAAAAAAACATTAACTACCAACCATTTGGGTGTTAATTAGAAATATTATAAGAATTTGTTTCGTTTAGTCCTTCTTTAAATGAAACAGTTCTTCTTTTTGGTACTTAAAAGAGATTACTTTTCACAATTTTCAAAAATGTGGAAAATAAAAGTAAATTTAAGCAAAAAGAGTAAAATATAAAAAAACAATGGATTCTCAACGTATTAATTTTATAAAAATCGATTTCAATTGTCTAGTTGACCATCGAAAATTAAATTCGAAATTCGAAATTTTCACCAATTATCAACATATAATTAGTGTGTTCAGATAAAGAAAATAATATAATATTGTGTTTTGAACAATATTACCTGACAGGTATCTAGTTATGTCATATAAATCAAATTCTATTTGCTATCCCTGTGTTACAGGTATATTACTGCAAACCGTATTACTACGGAGTACTTATACGTATTTGATTTTTGATTATATTTTTTTCGAATACTAAAAGAAACTTTTAGAGCGTTATAACCCAAGAAGACTTATAACATTATAATATGAATGAAAAACGAGTAAATATTGTCGGTAAGAAAAAGAGAAAAAACGCGGTAAAACTCGTTTTCCATTTCGTCCGTAATCGTTATCACGCCGGCGTTCGGAAACCTCGTTTTTAGTCGGTCTCACAGGCAGCGGACGTTAAAAATAATAAATAATAATATAAAAAAAAAAAAAAAACGATTATCTCGCGCCGTATACACGCGTGTTACGTTATTATAATCGAATGTCCACGGCCGAGACGAGACGCCGAAGCAGTTATCCGAAAGAAAGACGGTGGAAAAAAACCTCATCTTATATTTTATCCGATTCCGTGCGCGCTCATGAACGCGATAATTTGGTCACGACGACGACTAATGGACAGACACATATTATTATTATTATTATTATTATTATTATGCAGTATAATGTACAACACAAACGCGTTGCGCGCATACGTGTGCGTGTAAATAATTTAGGCGGCGAGTGAAAGTGATGATCGCGCTGCGAGAGAAACGGATACCGCGCGCGCGCCAAAGTCTCCAACTTATTGATTTTCAATAGATCTCGCGATCACTACTCCATCCGGTACGTATAAACTGCACGTTAAAACGACGACACAACGACCGCGATAATAGCCGCCTACGTGCATAATATTATTTATTATTATAATACAACATTATTAGTGTGTTACGTGATCTGCACGATATGGCTCGGTCGGTCGGAAAACGCGCCGCGGTGCCAGCCCGTTACGTACATTAGTCGTTTGGTAAATTGCCGGCAATTATCGCCGCCGCGCAAACGCGGAGTACCGATAGTGTAACATAACGATAATTGTTTTATTGTCTCTTCCGGCGACGACGGCTAAAACGCGGCGAAACCACGTTCCGAGTCCACATCGCCACCTGTGGCTGCTAATCGCCCCGCAAGACGCATCAAGATCGATAATAATCAAATCGCACGTCACCGGCGATTTGAACGGCAGACAAGACGTCTCTTAAAGTGTAGGCATCCCTATATGGTGGGGCTATCGAAAAATACTTCCACAGCGGTTTTATTCTAAAGAAAAGTAAAGTGAAGACGAGAAATTCGGACATACTTCGCACCACGGATCTTCGTTTCTCGGGTCAGACACTCATGAGCTTGTGGAGTTTTAAAAAATCATTTCTTCAATGAGACGATTCTGAGCGAAAAAAGTTAATAATTTTAATGATCAATAATGGTTGTCATTTTTAACACACTTATCAAGAGTGTCTGACCAGATGAGCGAAGAATATCCGTGGTGCGAAGTATGTCCGGCTTTCTTTTCTTTACTTTACTTTACTTTACTTTTTTTTAATCTAATAAATAAAAGAAAAAATATTTAATGAGAAAAATAATATAAAAAAAATATCCAAAAATTTTTTTTCACATTTTCAAAATTTTCTTTTGTCAGAATTTTTCTTATATTATTGTCTATCTATGCTTAAATTTTCATAAAGTTTGGACCAAAAAATTATGATTTCCGAGCCTTTTTTGTCAAATTTTAGGTAGTTCTTTCAAAAAAAAAAATTGAAGAATTGAGAAATTCAAAAAATTACCTTTCTTAAGTACCAACAAGAGGCAAATGTGGCTTCAAAAAGTTACTGATCGAGACTTTTGGACAAATAGATCTATACGAAAAAGAGTACACAGAAAAAAATAATAAACATCATTGTAAAAACACTAGCTTCTTCACTTTGTTTAGAATCTAAAAGTAATAGATTTTTCGTATTCCACAATGAAAATCCATCGATTTGAGTGTAACCTGTTAAAAGTTTGAATCGGAATCGTTAACAATATAAAAACGAGCGGGCTCTATCGCTCTGGAACAGAGATTCCCAAACTTTTCACGATGTGACTTATTTTTAAAAAATTTAAACTTTAGCGATCCAGTACCTAAAAGTGGAAAATTACATTTATTTGATTTGTAGTGCATTCTAACCACATAGAACTTTTATAGTATTATACGATTTTCAATGAAAAAATAGAATGTGTGTAAAATAATTGTAATCACAAGTTTTTATATGGCACATTTTTCTTTTTTATTTATTTTAGAAAAAGATAATCGAAAAACGATTAGAGACCCACCCAAAATTTAATCACGACCCACAGTGTTTAGAAACTTCCACTCTATAGATTCGAAAAGTCTAAAAAATTTTACCATACCAACGCATAATTTTTTTTCATATTCAGATCCTTCCAATTTCACGAATAAATATGAATGTAAATAATACGTAAGTACGGGGGCTTTATGCAGGAAAACGAGACAATGTGAGAGTATTGTTGAGATCACAGTGGTAGAACGGTAGAAATAGAATTTCTTCTCGTACGACCGACTACTTTTTATAAACATCGAGTACGTGGGTGCTCCGAAGCTCAAGCATCTATTCAATTTGTTTCCGCATTTCAGTGCACCCATTAAAATTGTAAAGTTTACATTCTGAGTGGAGCGTTTTACAATGACGTATATTTCTGCTTTTTTCTTTTCATACAAATTCTTTTTCGTTTAGAAATACTTATCTATAACTTTCATACGGTAATTTCTTGAATCAGAAATCGCACGTGATCAACGACATCGGGCCGACAAACCAATAAGCCGACAGCACATCGGACCAATAAACATTGAGCCGACTGTACATTACTCGAACACAAAATTGAAAAGTATTATACAAATAATGCTTTTAACATTTATTTTTTACGACTTCGGAAAATTGACGAAAATAATAATTTCTTTGATAAAAATAAATATACGTAATATTAGGTACATTTAAAGTTTTGGCTGTATTATCACTCCCATTGGCCATTATTGTAGTTTAATACCAGCAAACCTACACTCGGAAATAATATGATTTAATAGTATTAGTGAAAAATTAATTATAAAAACATATTTTTTATAATTATTGTTATTTATTCAGTTACGTCTTGAACGAGTCCAAAATAAATTTTTAAATTTTATCGCCTTCAAAATGTACATTCATCACGAGCCTCATGATTATACAGTCATAAGACAAGTTCTTAATATCCCTATTCATGCGTCATGAGTCATGACGTGACAAAGCAGACTTAGATTTCCTTAACTCTCTTCTTAATGATTCTCTGGATGCCCCCGAACTCCTTGCTACTATACCTTTTAGAATCCCTTCTCACTTTTCAAGAAACCAATCCCAATTCTACGTACCAACACACAAGACCTCATATGGTCACAACCACATTTTACATCGTATGCTCAGAGCTACCAATTATAACTAGTCATTCAGCCACTCACCCACTATTATATATTATTATATTTATATTGTTTTAGCATTTATGGTATTTTCTTTTCGTTTTAATAACTTAAAATGTACCATAGCCAATTTTAATTTAACTATTCATATATACCTCAATTCCATACTTACATAATTTGTAAAATTACCGATTAGCGTTTAATAAATAATAATATTTTCCCTCGACTTATCGACTCAGTCCTGTCCATTTAAAATACATTCTGGAAAAACATTCCAAAATGTTCTTTAGAATAAAAATAAATACACTAAAAATTACAAAAAGCCAAAAATCGGAAAAACAAAGAAAGAAAAACAATATTTTGTGAATTTTATTCCAAGTAGCATAAATCGAATTTGTACTTGAAGTTGGCCCAACTTCGTTATAGATCAATAGGAAATAAAGCAAATGCCATTAAAATCCGTTTCCTAGGTATTAATTTGTTAGTTTGTACCCATTCATTACCTAATAACTTTGATACTCTTTGTTGTACTCTGTTTAATGTTGTCGATTAAAAAAACATAGTTTAATCTACGTTTCGGGGATTAAGTGATGCACTGCACACTGAAGCTTATGCTGCCATCGCGAAGAAAACCGAACGCGTGTTCGAATAGGCCCTAACTAATATCATCACGCCATGTTATATAAGTGTTACAAAATACGTGTAAAATTAATAACAATATTGTGTTTTCCGGTGAAACAAAAAAACCTCTCACCCCCTCACTCGTTATACGTTACACCCACTGTATAGCAATAATAATAATAATAATAATAATAACAACAATATGATATATAACAACCTGTAAATGTAGTGTTTTTTTTTTCGGTATAAACACTTCGCGCGAGACCGACCAGAGATTATCCACTACATTAAACCCCTATTCATAGTATACAGCCGTGTAATTGTAACGGTAGAAATGACCGAAGAAGCGGCGGTGTGGGAGGCGGTAATAAAACAATAACAAAATACCGCGACCGCCGACGGGGGCAACAACAACTGCACCACCGACAGCCGCGGACGGAAAAAAATATAGGCATGAAAAAATAAATAAATACGGTCTGCGTTGCGGATCGAGATAAGAGGGCCGCGCGAGTACACATAATATAACACACGGTGAACGTGCGCGGAGAAAGAGGCTGAAAATTAAAATTAAATTGCCCGGAAAGCGTGAACACCGTCGAGTATATATATTTTATATAAGAGGCCCCGGCCCGTGGCGATAAATTCGGAATTACCTCGGTGACTGTTTTTTTTTTTTAATGGAGAAAACCGAGGTGGATTTATGATTTTAACGCATTATGCTCGCGACCTTAACCCCCGAAGCTCGTTTCGGACGGCACTCCGTATATATAGACGCGTACTTACTGCACGCGCGAGGAGAGTGTAGAGGAAAAAGAAGAAAAAATTACGACGTGAAACGTGGGGCGAGCCGCGACGACGGGATTAGAAAAAAGAACATAAAATAATATGAAAAATGCAATCATAAAACTCGATCGAATATGTGCGTTTATGAACACGCGCATGGAAGAAGATACGATTGAATGTTGATGCACTAAAAAACCTACAAAAATGCCTTAAAAAAACAAAAAATGGCAAAAAATGACAAAATATATAGTATATAAATATACTTTCTTCGCAGAATCTAAAAGGCCGGACATATTTGGCACAATGAATATACTTCGCTTTCCGGGTAGGATATTCTTAGTGGATATATTGAATTTTAAAGAAACGATATCATTTCTTCAATTACATGATTCTGAACAGATTTCATACAAACTGTATGTTGACTTTATTGAGTCTTGTGTTGCCATGGCCACAATGGTCTCAACAATGCTCACAATGCTCTCAATAATGGTGCCAATAATGGCCAAAATAGTAACAGCAATGACAAACAATCACAGTGACAAGTGTCAACCCTTTGAAATAATACGAATTTCAAAAAATTCGAAGTATAAAGTACCATCTAATGCCCAATTCTGATTCTAAAAGTGGCTAGTCGAAACTTTAGGATAAATATTTCTATACGCAAAAATGTTTACAGAACAGAAAAAATTAACAATAAACATCACTGTAAAATCATAAGCTTCTCCGCTCTATTGAGAATCTAAAATAAACAAATTGGTAATTACAGAAATGACAAATAGTTTGAAAAGTGTGAAATTAATAACTACAATAAATACACTAAAAATGTAAAAAATTCGGTAAAACACGATTGAGCATACACCTTTTTAGCTACACGATTGAGCATAGAATATCAAATATTCCCCTCGACCATCCCAATATCTTTGGGGTGAACCAATATTTCTGATGGTGGCTTTTTTTGTATTGACAAAAACATACAAAATCAGTTCTCGACAAATGTTTTCTTTTTAATTTTCTCGTGGATTATATAATATGAAAAAACTACCTCACTCTCAGTTTGCGAGGTAACCGTGTAAATGTCAATATACGTACGTTGCCGCCTTCCCGGTAGTTCCGTCGTCTATAATCGTCGTCCATAATCTCGGCGGTAATGTCGTTATACGAAACGCCATAAAGTTATTATATCGAAACCGCAGTGAACCGTAATATAATATAATTTCATAATAGCAAAAGTCTATTATGACGTACAGTCGTTGAGTCGTCCGTTTTTCGCGTAGAAATCCCACGATAATAATAGTCCGGCCGTCGTCGGAAACGAAGCAAAATATACATAGGTCCTGCTCCTAGGCGCGTACAATACACTTTTGTATTTTAGATTCTGAACAAAGTGAAGAAGCTAGTGTTTTTACAATGATGTTTATTTTTTTTTTTTCTGTTAACACTTTTTCGTATAGAAATACTTGTCCAAAAGTTTCGATCAATAACTTTT
>JAIPRM010013096.1:0-11662 GCA_025469315.1 Stegophylla sp. TES_Ste_2020 | reverse complement strand
TCTCTAAAGTTCAATCTAGAGGTGAATCCGGTTTTAAAAAGTTATTGATCGAAACTTTTGGACAAGTATTTCTATACGAAAAAGTGTTAACAGAAAAAAAAAAAAAGAAAAAAATAAATAAATAAACATCATTGTAAAAACACTAGCTTCTTCACTTATTTCAGAATCTAAAACAATATTAGAAAATTGATTGATTGAAAAGAAAATCGTATGTTTTAAATACTTGCAAACGTTTTGACGCACGTGAAAATAATGAAAATTTTAAAAATTGAATATTTTGAAATTATTTTTACCTGATGAAAATAATGTTCAAATGCAAGTCTGTAAGCCATTTTTCAACTGCTTTAGGCTTTAAGAAAATTATTTATCGAGTGCTCTTGTGTCAACACCCGAGGGCCAAATTACACCGATTTCAGAAAATCGTGGTAAACATCCAACGATGAATAAATTTAAGTATGACACCTTAGTTGTGGATCATATTGAAAAATTTAATTCCAACATCTTCACATTATCGCCATGAACACACGCCAAAAGTTCGTTATTTACCCAGTGATGTAACTATAACTTTTACGCGCCAACGTTTCATAAAAAAAAAAGTTCCTCGAATCTGACCGTAATTATATTTCGTATGACTATTATCAATGTGAGGCATGAAGAATGAAAACTTTGAGAATGCTTTACTATTCGTGAACACAAAAGTTAAATTTTATCCGAACGTGATGTATGTACAATTTATACGACTCGAATAAACAAAGTCAAAATAGTTAGAGATTTATATCAAAAACAAGCAAACAAAGAATTTGACGAAAAAAAATTATTTTTTATTTTTTTGTTGACTTACAGAAGGTAATTATGTCAACTCACGTCGATTCTCTTATAAAAGTTTTATTCACAAAACGAATTGTTGCTTATCACGGAAATTTTGTCCCTTTGGGGGGAAAATCAAAATGATTTCCATTCGCATGTATTTAGTATGTACGCATTAGTGGTCGCAATAAAAAAGAATTGATAAGAACATATTATACGTTACTTTTAAGCAATGAGACGCAAATACAGTGATGATTTGGCTAGTCAATAGCCAAAATAAAAACTGATGTTTATGTAGTTTTCTAATTTTACATTGTAAGCTCCGAAAAAATCAGTACTCATAAAATAAAATTATTTTGAGCTGGATCATACTTTTATATCAGTTGACCATTTGCATCATCAGATCAAACTGTCAATTAAACGTCAAAAAAAAACTATAACTTTGATGAATTTGCTATTGCTATTGGCAATGAAAATAAATCTAAAGTCGTAGTCAAAAAATGGAGTACTTGGACATTTTTTTTATGGAAAGATTTCAAAAGCAAAGCAAAAAAATTGTCCAAATCACTGAATCGTATTTTAATCAAAGACATAATATCAAATATCCGTACAAGCTAAACGTGAAAAATTAATATTTTACTCTAAAAGCAATTACGATAAAGAATATTCATAATTATACTTTTAAGAAAAAATGTTTTCAAAATCAATGGAATGTCGCATTTATTTTCATCGATAAAACCAAAAAGGATTTTACAAGAAAACGAGATAGTATCCTACAAAATCTGTCTCAAGTTCTTCCAGCCAACAGAGAAAGTTTTTGGTAAAATATTCCAATATGTTAATTATAAAAATTATGTATTACGAATATATGGAATTAAATTAACATGAAAATTGACATTCTTAAAATTAATTAAATCTTTATATATATATGAAAAAAAAAAACATTTTAATCACATTTTAAAAATTTGACGAGTAAAATTACAATTTTCTTTATTCAAAATGTTTAATTTTTAAATGAAAAAAAAGAAAAAAATCGATGAAATTAATTTTTTACCATGGTTTTGAATACTAAAAAAAAAAAGAAACCGAAATTTGCTCTTAGTAAATTTTTATTTACATTTGGTTTATGAGAGAAGTCATAAAATAATTCTAAATTCAAAAAATGGCGTTTCTCACAAGCCAAATAAAAATAAAAATTACCCAGAGCAAATTTAAGTTTTTTTTTCTTAGTATTCAAAACCACTGTAAAATATTCATTTCTTTGGATTTTTTTTTTTTTCCAAAAACTAAACATTTAAAAAAATATATCTTACTTCACTTTTCCCATATCAGAAATATAAAATGTTTTGAGTTTCGAATTCTATATAAAAAAAAAAAAATTATCAATTTTAAAAATGTCCATCTTCATGTTTAATTCAAATTCAAAATATCAATAAAAATATATAAATTAGAAGTTCTATTAATTTATTCCAAAATCAATTGGAAATCAACTGAACATAAAATTCCTAGGGTGTCTGGCTGACAACCTCGTGATTTGACCTGAAATGCCCCATAATTATATAAGAATTATTTTTAAACGTGTGTAATTATTTTTATGTCTGTGTAATTTTACCCTTAAGTGTTGACACAAGAATAATTAACACACTATAAATAGTCTTATTAAAGCCTAAAGGAGTTTTAAGCCTTTTTTTGGTTCTAAAAATGCAAAATTTTGAATTTTTTTCAGAATTTGGATGACACTATAAAAACTATGTTTTCCATTAAGGATGTCCAAGGATGTCCTAATGTGATCCAAACTTTTTTTCAAATAGCAACTTCCCCACTATTTTGACTACCCAATTTTATTCCTGTCATTTTTCTCTACAAATTCTGATATATTAAAATCAATATTCATACGAGTATTTTTTATTTTAAAATATTGGGATTTATTTAGGTGTTAGCTGGTAAAATTATAATTTCATAATAATTAAGTAATACGTTGTGAACTAAAATATGTGTCCGGTATAATTTTATTTATAATACTTGAATTTGAATAATTCAAAATATTTCGTTAGAATTTTGATTTTAATACATCAAAATTCACAAAAAAATAACCCGAATAAAATTTCGCAAATAAAACAGGAGATTGCTATTTGAAAAAAAAAGTTTATATTTCTACATTACATCCTTAAGGTGACATGAAAAAAAAAAAAAAAATATTTATGAAAAAAATCTCTGGGGGTTTGACTAACTACCCCGTGATTTGACCTGGATTGCCCATATACTCGTATATTACACGTTTGATATCAAAATGGCTAAGTAGATATTTTTTATACATATTATTTATTTTTTAATTGCTGAATAATTGTCGTCATAATTTTATTTGATCAAATCGTTTCATCGTTCTATTGCGAACAAGTAAAGATATTTTGAGATTATGTTAAAAAAACTGAGCAAGAAAATACATAGAGTCCACGGTTAATCTTTTCTTTTATAATAATAATAATAATTATTATTATTATTATTATTACTTCAATGATTTTGACACAGTTAATTATGGATATGAAGACAGAATCCTTTGTAGTTGAGCGTATTACATTCAAATGAACTTGAAAGACAAAAAAGCTTCCAATTATAAGCATCAAAAAACTTATTTTTTCTATGTTAACCAGCAACAGATTAGTGCTCTTAACGTACTATAGCGTGGCTAATTTTTATTTTATTTCTTTATGATATTATCATAAAAAGCTTTGTTTGATCATTGATGTATATTATACTCTGTTTTTACGTACTTTGCTTAAGATATTTAAGTGTTTTAAAAACAAAAAAAAAAAAATTACATAAATATTTAAAAATATACATTTTGAATAAAATATCCATATATACGAAATATGATGAAAAAAAATAATAGTGATTTCATTCTATTTTGAAATGAATAAAAAAAATAATTTTAATTCACTCAAAATAAAGGTTATGGATTCAGAATATTTAAAGTTTCTTTAAAAAGAAACTATTTTATTAAATTTATAAAATGGTATTTATCGTATAATCGTTTATCTTAATATCTTATTAAAAGTTAAATATTCGATATAATAGACTTTTGAAACTGAACAAACATCTCACATTTAAATGTGACTGATGCACTTAGTTTTTGTTTTACTTTTTTCTCAGTCTTAATAATAGAAAGTTTATGACTTATTGGGAAATATTAATTAGGGCCTCATCATATTATAAATCGAAGGCCTCCGAGTAGAATATTATGGAAAAGGATTTTATGTACATAATTGTATGCCTCTTGTAGTCCAAATAACTCCCCTGATGTTAAAAAAACAAAACAAATCGATCAATTGGATCTCAATACCTACCTTAATTTTGTTTATATTCAACATTCTTCCAAAAGTATATTATAGAATGGCACTTACAAATTCTAAAAGGTATTTTGATTTGATTTGATAATACTTAAGAATACATTTTACATTAGTAGATGTTTATCAAACCTTGTATTTCTAGGAGTTAATTCATGGAATTATATCTAACAATAATTTTTAATCTGAGAGAAATTCTAACTTAAAGCATAAAAAAAAAAGTTCATAGAGCAAGTCTTTATAATAATATGACGAATGTAGATAGAAAATAACATGTAGGAAATCCATATATATTCATTTTACTCAAATAAAAATTTAAAATTAAATTTTATAATTGAAAATGATACTATCAAACGTTAGTAATGAACTTAATGACGTGAGATTAATCAGTTTTGTCAAAATTTTTGCTTTAAACAAGTCATTTTTTTTTTGAAACTAGGGACTCGATGACACCCATGACCGAGATTAATATAAGGAGCATGTACCTCATGTATCAATTTTTAAATCAAATTTAGATTTTGAATTTTCGGTGGTAAGGTCCAAGGCCTCAACATAAAAAAAAAAACGGACGAGTGCCAAACGAGAAAATCTCGATTTCCCGGTGTTCCTATCCGCCCACGGATATAATAATATATTATGTAGGTATCAGGTATACATTTTTAATATAATATCAATTATTAAAATATTTGTTTCACGGTCCATAACGTCAATATCATAAAATGTTTCGATTAAATATCAAATTCAAAATAAATGCTATCGTCCATACAATAGGAGAGTTTCCGTAGAACTCGTTATCCTATAAAACACCATCGTTCTGAAACGCGTGTGACGTTTGAAAAAACATTACAGCTGCCGACAAAAAATAAAATAAAATAAATAATGTAATGTACGGAAAATCATTTTACTGAAACACAATGGAATAATAATGTGCGTCTAGCGTTTTTCCAAAAACGATTTGCGAAAGAAAATTTAGATTTTAATCGAGTCCGGACGGAACACGGTATTGCACTTCGGGCCGAACGACGCGTTAACGCGGACGTAAATCTTTGAGTGTCGAAACGTGTTCGAAACCGTGTCGACAACACACAATAGTGAAATTATATTTAAATTTTCCTATGAAGTGGTATTGTCGATTGTCACAGCCGCACTTCGTCTCACCCATTGGAGTGCAGTGGAGTATTTCACGCGATCGGCCAACGTGTCGGACTGATTTTAACGCACTCGCGAATAACTTAAGAGGATGTTGTGTGTTGTTCAGGGCCGTATTCAGAGCAGGGCAAAAGGGCATGGGCCAGAGTCGTAATTCTTAGAGGGGTGCAAATTTCAATTATTATTTATATAATATTTGAAACATGCACATTTATTTAATATTTTGTAGTTATTTTGTAAAATAATACGTACTATTTATGATGATTCACCAAACTTAACTGCATTTAAAGTTACTTAAGATTATAAAAACAAAAACGCAATTTTACATGATTACAATAGTTATTAAAATGTATTAGTTATTATCTGGTATACTATATATTTATACATGTTTTATATATATCTAAAATGGTTTTTTGTAAAAAAATGGAAATTTCTAATTTTAAGTAGTGAGAAGGGGAAGCGCAAATGCAGTGATTCGCCAGGGTCGTCACTGGACCTCAATACGGCCCTGGTGTTGCCTTCGTCTAACCGCGTCGTACGACATAGTAAATTTGCGCTCAGCGAAATCGATAAAACATCACCACATTTAATATTATAGTAAATAAATCTATAATAAAAATTAAAGATAAGATCATTATCTGTGTTCTTACGTTGGTTTTTTAGGATATTTCGATTTTTAAGCAAGATATAAATGCCTAAAACATCATAATTTTAAAATGCTTATATAACTCGCTTGAAAATTTAAATATTGGAAAAAACCAACGTACGATCACAAAGATAATGATCTTCTATTTAATATTAATAATGGGTCAATTTACTGTAATATTAAAACTGGTGATGTCAAATTGATTCCGCTGCATACCTCTTAAGCCCTCGGTATTTCTCGCGGGTTTCCCGACGTTAAGACCCGTCTGATTAATAATATTTCTCGTGGCTTTTGACCACTCGACGGTCGCGACAATCGATCGCCGGACTATGACGCGTGTGCACCTCCGCCACTGGTTCCACGATCAGTTGATTAAATACGGAACCGGAACCGTGAAAGAGATTAACTACTTTCGGGAGGTCGTAGAAACTAATTTTTCAGGCGTTTTCTACGAAAATACTTACCAACCGAAATAATATACCACAGTAAGCACCAGATGCGTATAAATTCGTGCAGAACGATGCCGCACAGTGTTTTCGAACAGTTTTCGAGGCATGATATTTTTTTTTTTTTTTTTTTAATTAAATGTTACTAACCAAAAAAATAGTACTTATTTCCGTAATTGGGAAATAACCAGTTAAAAAGTTAAGTTACTCAATGAGATACATTTGTTTTTTTAAATTCGCACCAACTTCTCGGTTATTTTTTTTTTTATAGTTACTATTTATCTTCATTTCCGTATTACTCAAAATATGTTAATATTAGATATTTATAAATAAGGTAATAACTAATAAGCGTTTAAGTATCAGATTCAAAATATTAATTTTTGCTATTCATTTACAAACATTGTTTTTAGTATGTAAATTTTATTCGATTGTTTATATTACCTACTTGAATTTAAACAAGATTTTTTCGCATTATTTCCAGAGTTAACAAAGTTCAATTGTAGTTTTTTTAAATATAATATTTTTCTTGAAGCATCACGTAAACATTCTTGAAACTAAACTTGATGTAATGAAACAAAATCGATATAACACAGTCTGCTGAATGCTGTAGTTATGTCGTCGACCGTGGTGGGGTGGGGGTGGTAATGGTCAGAATCTACGAGTGGTTTCAAAACCATTGGATAAAAGTAATGAAGGTCTAAACTTGTCAACTTAAAAAAAATTAATAATTAAAAGGCTGGATACAAGAATGATATTTCGGAAGTGCCTTTTTTGCGTTAAATATGTTATTTAATTCAGCAACGTCTATGGTACATACTTACAAGTTTTGGTTTTAATATCTCATTTTTATAGCTCACAGTGATATCAATATATTAATCATATTTAGCCTATTTCAATTTTGTGTCGAGAAAACATGTAATATGCAGTTTTTTAATTTTTTTTTTTTTTTTTTTGTTAATTTTTATATAATGATTTTATTATTGTTTTTTTTATTCGCGTTCATTTAAATTTAATAAAAAAATAATCATACATTGTATATTTTTATTTATTATTTTTTTTTTTAAATATTTAATCCAGTGTTATTTATCTTTCATTAAAATATGTTTATAATAGTGTATTTAAGAAATTCACCAATAAATAACGTAATGCTTTTATTCATCGAAATGTGTCCAAGTATACTGAAAACACGTTTAATGCAAGATAGGCAATTTATGACCTCCGAATTTCTTAAATTTGTATCTCTTTGAAAATGTTTCAAAAGTTCTTCCTTATTTAACTATGAACTAGTAGGATTTATCTTTCAAAATGACAATAGTTAATTGTTTAGCTCATTGAAATTCAGGAGATTACAAGAAACTTGTACTTACGATTTTCAAATTCGATTATCTCTAAACGATATATTCCTTCCTTGCGCCCACCCAACTCTTTAATTATAATATTAAATAAACTATGTTAATGTGTCCACTGTACTTAAACAAAACAGCTCATGTGCATGTATCATACGATTACGACGTACGGCTGTTCGAAATCGAATTTGCCGATGTAAAAAAAAAAAAAATGGGCTACTTTATTCGGAACGCTGCATCTGTGATTAAAGTCTGCGCACGATTTGTGTCACGCGGCTAATATTAGTACGTCGAGAGTGAAGAATACCGTCGCCTCATACGTTCACGTGTTGTACGAACAACGGACGAATTTTATTACTTTTCAGTCGAACGGTGTCGGGTGGGAAGGGGGAATTTCGCGAGAAGCGTGAAACTCGATTGATGATAGTCTGCACGGATGCCGAGAATACAACAATATACTTTCGCGAGAGTGCAGAACAAATAACACATCGAATGTAATAATAATAATAATAATAACAATGATTATTATTATTATTATTATTATTATTATTATTATTATAGAAGTAACACGTGTGCATTACAGTTAATGCAGTGTCAGTGTACATGTGTAATAACGTGTATGTATCTACGAGGAAATCGAATTTTTTTTTTTTTTGCAATTTCTTTCTATTTTTCTTTCTCTCTTTCTCTCTCTCCCCTCCCCTCCCGCCAGCTGTACTCCGACGACGACGCCGCCGGAGTAGTAATTTCGCACCAGAACACACAAAAACAACACAAATAATAATAATAATATAACGAGAGAAAAATGCGCAGGAAGGAAGTGATATATTATGCGCGCACAACACGGACCCGGTATCCGGTGTGACGGGACAGATTCAAAACAACGTGCTGAGGAAAAAAGTGGGAAAAGACGCCATAGCCGCCGCCACCGCCGTTGTGTACGTCCATATATTATTATTACTAGTTTTCTATTCGTATTGGATTTCAAACGGAGCGACGGCGGTACATTATAACATAACAACGTATGTATATTCGGGTTTACGACCACGTGAACGATCTGTTGTCGGTCGCAATTTATTTCGCGTACAGAGGACGACCGAATCAGGCCAAACCCGAAAACACCTCCGCGTCGTCCCGGGATCGGAACAGAAACCAAAATTTTTTGAAGTCAAGCATTTTTTTTTTTTTCTTTTTGGCTCCGAAAATTCCTCTTTTTTGCTAGTCCGTCATCATTGAAATACAAAAATGTTTTAAACGGAGCTGTAGTCTAGCTTTTTTTGATTATGCAAGATGACGATGTAGGCAACGAATAGAAAATTGATAATATTCTAATACAGCCAATATTGGTTAACTTTTTTTGTTTTTATCACTCACTTAGTCATTACTGTCTTTGGTCTGCGATAAAATATGATAATTTTATTTAAAAATAAAACTGTAATTTTCAATTGCTCACCTAGAAGTAGTGTGTTTAATACGGTTGATACTTGATTACCTAATATAATTTGCAATTGTTAAATTTTTTAAAAATATATACTGAATATCCGGTAGGAAACTATTGAGCATGGTCCTTATCCTCGATACCTTTTTAAGAACTTTTTGATTACTACGAATGAGCACGTTTAATTTTCAAAATCCTGTGCAACGTTGCCAAATGTAAAATCACTTGGGCTAATGGGAGGTAAGTACGAATTGTGGCCCGGGTTATGAAAGAGACGTTTAAAGCTATTGGTAATCCACGTTTCACAGTAAGTTGATGGACATTTATATTTATATATTGGCGGAGCTTCAATCTAAAATAAAATAAATTGTAAAATCACAAGGTTCTTCGCTCCACTCAGAATCTAAAATTGAACATCATCGTAAAATCATAACTTGTCCGCTCCGCCCGGAAACTAAAAAAAAAAAAAACATGCTGAAACCAATACATTCTTTGCTGTACTTAAAATCTAAAAACATATTAAATATAAATAAAAATACTTATATGTTAATAATATTATATATTTTATTGTAAATCATCAAAAATGAATACGAATTCTCTATAATAATTGTTCGAATTATTCAGCACTTTTCTTTTGATAATTCGTGCAAAAAATATAATGCTCTCTCCCAATTCAAAATTACCATTACTATAATCAATTCTCGTATTTATAATTAAATTCATTTCAATATTTACATAATTACACAGATATTAATTATTACAAATATAATAAATCAGAGGTTTTTTTAAAACTTTTTTTTAAATAGAGTGCATGTCTCAGACATGACCAACTTTTTAACACCGTTTTTTTCGTCAATTTCGTATACATATTTCTAATTAAATAAGTCCTTCGGAATATCATCATGGTACACCTAGATAATTCTCTCGGGGTCCAATTTAAGAACCACTGTACAAACCGAGGCAACTCTACACACCTTGAACTTTGGAATCGTATTGAATTTCAAAGGATTGACTCCGATCGAGAACTGTTTCAAAATATCAAAATCTGTCAGTAACACGTGTATAATATTATTATACGTTGTGAACCTACCCACACACACCTTTTCACAAGTACACACATACAAACACACATGCTTTTTCACTCGATCCGTTTGCTATTTCAACAATGATGACCACAAGACGTGATTGGAATGTTCAAAGTCCTCGTGCCAGTAGTAACGGAAAATCGCAATGTCAGACACACGGTGCAATGTGTGTGTGGGTGTGTGTGTGCACAATCACGTGCCGGAAATAATACATTTGCCAGAAACACTTCACCCTCGTGCTATCTTCACCCCCAGCTACTCAGACGACGACGACTGATACTCTGAGCTTGATAAACACCAAACATATAAACTACAGTTATCAACCACGTATGAAAGTCGACACCCGGTATTCTTTGATTTCAACAGCCAACGTATTGCCTGATAATGATGGGTGAACAGACACATCGAAATTTTATCGAATCACGGTTTTAACTTATATTTAGTAACAGTTGAAATGGTCCATCAAAACGTCTCTGTTATTCTTTGTGTTTTCATTAATTCTCCAAAAATTTATTCGGCTGCGGCCAACTTCCATAATACTACTTTCGTACAGTAAATTTTCACTGCTTTTGGATATTAATTATGTATTAATCAATATAAAATTATATGTCAAAACATCATTAATTATTACGATCAATCACTTTTTCAAAAAAAATATAATTTTTTTTCAACTAAAACCTTAAAACTTTTAAAATATAAATTACGCTCAACATTTTCTTTTACCAATATACTTTTCGCGCGTGTTTTCTACCTTTACCATTTTCATGAAAGTTCGTTCATTGAATAATTTCTGCTTTATTTCACACGTTTTAAATGTTTTTTTTGTATAAATCAATAATTTTAATATAATATGAAATAAACTATAAATGACACACGTTTTATTTCAATATATACTTACGTATATTTCAATATAATACGCTAAAAAATAAAATAATGATATAATAACAAATTGAAATCTATGCCGAATTTCTTTAATGTCGAATGCATTAAATTTAAGTACATCCTCATTAAAATACATTATATATACTGCCAAATGAACCCGAACTTTTATCATTAATACTAGATACAATTTTTATTTTATTCTCTAGAGAAGAAAGAACACGTTCAGTGGAGCAAATGGCACCACTAAAAATATGTTTGAAAAATTGTTTTTTCTTTAAATAACAGATTTTAGATTTTGGACGAAGTAAAAAAGATAGCGTTTTTACAATGATATCTATTTTTTCAGTATACACTTTTTCATGTGGAAATACTTGTCCAAAAGTCTCGACCATTTTTTGGTGGGTCTGCATCTAGTTTTAGTACTTTAGAGAGCTAATGTTTGAATTTCTCATTTCTTCATTTTTTTTTTTTTTTTTTTTTTTTTTGGGGGACAGCCAATACTTTGACAAAAAAATATAG
>JAIPRM010013095.1:0-11663 GCA_025469315.1 Stegophylla sp. TES_Ste_2020 | reverse complement strand
GTTTTTGTCAAATTTTGGGTAGTTTTTTCCAAAAAAAAACAAAAAAATTGAAGAATTGAGAAATTTAAAAAATGACCTCTTTAAAGTACCATCTAGAGGAAAATCTGGTTTCAAAAAGGTGCTGATTGAAACTTTTGGACAAGTATTTCCATACGAAAAGTTGTACGCAGAAAAAAAAATAAAAAAATAAAAAATAAACATCATTGTAAAAACACTTCATTCAGAATCTAAAAGATATTGCATTAAAATCTAACTCATTCAAAATTATTATCGTTATTTCGATTAATTGAATATAATATTGACTTTTAGAGTCGATTAAAATAAAATAATATATATATATATATATACCGTGTGTTAACCAATTTAGGGAGCACCGAATTTCTCGGGCGGATTATGTTGGAAAAAATCGAATTTTTTTTCACAAGCTAGTAGTATATAAATACTCATTTTCAGATAAATTTCAAATTTTTAACATTTTCGGTACGCGCATGCGCAATGAAACTATTTTTTTTTTTTTAATAGAAACCGTTATTTCTGATAACAAATTCGGATAGACTGAATTTTTTTAAGTCGTTTTGACCAAATTAACCATGGCTCTAAAACCAATATTGACTGAATGAGAGCCATTTAAAATTTAATAAATAATACATTTTTACAATTCGTTATAAAATGCATAAAACCATTTATGATTATTTATCATTGATTACTTTTTGAATATTTTTACGTTATTTATTTATTTTTTTTTTCATAATCAATAATTGTTCTATCTTAATAAAAAATATATGTGGTGCATGGTACCGACCTGGGTATTGTTCAGCATACATTCTTGCTGACTGGCGAGAATTTCTATCGCATTTACCATAAATTAATAGCATTTGCGCTTTTTCTTGGTCGTTCATTTTAACACAACTACTCCTACTATAAAACGGCCAGCGAAAAGTGAGCCGCGACCGTTACGTACCTAGTGGTGTATTTAAGCGTAATCAGTGGTTCTCCGTTTGAAACTATTGGCGCGCTATTCAAAAAGCCAGCTGACGTTCGTTTACGCACGTCCTTTCACTATATTTTTACGAATTTTTGAACCCCTCAAGTGAAATGTACCATAACAAAAATGATTCGCTTTATCTAAACTTTCAGGTATAAATTTAATAATCAAAACGGTTTATCTACCTATAAATAATTACAAATTAATAGATAGTTATAATTTATCGCTTAATAGTCTTATAAATCTAATAATAGTGCATATTCATGTGCAATAAATGCATTATTATACTTTTTTATATAATTATATTATTATAATTTTATATTATTATATTATATTTTTTATAAATTAACCGTTGTAATCAATTTTAATAAAATAATTTTATATCCATATTATTATGTTAATCTTGTTTATAAAACGTATCATAAAAAAAAAAAAAAAAACGTAAAAATATTCAAAAAATAACCAATGATAAATAATTATAAATAATTATTTATTGAATTTTAAGTGGCTCTCATTCAGTCAATTTTGGTTTTAGAGCCATGGTCAAAAACACTCGTACCGAAAAGGTTAAACATTTGAAATGTATCTGAAAATGTGTATTTTCATACTACTAGCTTGTAAAAAAAAATTCGATTTTTTCCAACATAATCCATCCGAGAAATTCAGTGTTACCTAAATTGGTGAACACACGGTATATATATATATATACATACATATAAATAAATTTCCACGTCTTTACAGGCACTTAATAATTACAATTCGGTATAAAACAATGTCGACACATTGCCGCAAAATGCCTACGTATATGACCTCTGCCAGTCGTGTAGCCGACAAAACAGTAATCGTCTCGAAATAAATCTGATAGTCCCTGTAGGCACATTATCAGTCCCCCTTTAAAATGTACAACCCATTGCGCTGTTAACTGTGTATAAAACATCGTCGGCTCGTTGTGCGGATTCGCGTAATAAATTGTCCACCGGAACGACGACCGAACACGGTCAATGCAGTTGGTTTCTGTCTCGTAATAAGTTCCTTTTTGGATCGGAGTTCGGACTGTGCTCGAAAGGTGGCTGGAGAATGGACGCGATACGTTAACCCCACGCGCGAGTGATAATTTCAATAAAACTTCTCTCCCGATCAGTGGCGTAGCCAGGATTTTCTTAAGGGGTTTACAAGTTTTTTTTTAGTGCACTACTCTAGTGGTACGTATAGCTATGGTGGGGGTGGGTTAAAGTGTATACAATATAATGCTATATATACCAGGGCATTGGACCCGAGTCATTTATTTAGGTGAAAATTCAGGTGTTTTTTGATTATTATTAAACGTTTCTGGTTTCGATTAAATGTAGATTTATTGAAGTTAATTATGATTTATGATTAAATAATTCAAAATAATGAAGAGACAGGTCTTGGAAATCAATGCATTTGCATATTATTTGTTCGTAAAATAGATATACAAGAAATCGGATTCGATACTCATCTTTTTTTTTTTTTTGTTTTATGCGCAAGGACTTTGAATTATAATTAATTAATTTCAATCGTATATTTTTGCATATTTCCCATTTTATATAAACGCGTAGATTTTAAATGTATACATTTTTACTGCATATTTAACTGTTTTTAAAATATATTTTAGATTCTGAGCTGAGCAAAGGAGCTTTTGAATTCACAATGACGTTTATTTTATTTATTTTTATTTTTTCCGGTCTTCCGAATGATCTAAAAGCTTCAATAAGCCATTTTTTGAATCAGAATGCGGGGGCTCTAGATAGTATTTTATACTCGGCATTTATTGAAATCCGCATTATTTCAAACGGTTAACATAAGTCGTTTTGATTGTTAGCCATTGTTGGGGCCGTTCAAGAGAAAAAGTCAGTTCGAATTCGAACTCCAATATCTCGAAAAGTTCGAATAGTTCGAGTTAAGTATTATGTTAGAATGTCCGAACAGTTAAATCGGCAGATTTTTTTTTTTTTTTCTGAAATTTTAACTCTTACTTGTTTTTAAAATGTTGATTTCAAAGTTTAACCATTTAAATTTAAAAGTATCAAAACATTTAAAACATATAAAATAATATAACTTTTAAACATTAACTTAAAATTTTATTTTTCCATTTAAAATTAGTTATGGATAAATTCTCAAATGTTTTAATTTTTTTAAAGTTCGAAAAATTCAAAAGTTCAAAAATAGTTAGAACAAAATGCAGATTCAAGTCGAGTTCGAGTTCGAAAAAATTTATGTTCAACCCATCCCTAGTTTTTACTGTTTAATTAAATTTAATACAATTATTTACGATTGGGATTTTGATTATTTTTTTTTCGTTTTAGTTATATAACAGACAAAAATCGGAACGAAAATCAAAAATGTAATAAACATTAAACAAACTGGATATTTGTTTATTTTATTACATTTTTATTAATTTTTGTTGTAAATGCATATTTTCAATATTTACAATTTTTCTTGAAATAATTTCAATTTTAAAAGCATTTTGACAATATTTGCTTCGTATTAACATATTTTTTAGTTTTTTTTAGAACATATAAATCCAAAGCCTAGAGATAACACGTGAAACTACTTTAGTTAGTAGTAACTCGACAAAATAAACGTGGGTACGAACATTTAAAGTAAATCCCGAGTTTCAGATCACGTGATCTCGACAGTGGCGCAAGTGTGCAACTACGTAGGTGTTAGGTGGTGCTTAAGTACCCCCATGTTCCATGTCGTAAATAGAAAATGTTTATATTTTTATCAATGTTATTTGATTTTTTAGAATATATTATGTGTGTGTATATATATAAACATGCTTAGCTCAACTCCACAATTCAAAACGGTTACATTAGGGGAGGCTGAAATCATTGTTAATAGTGTAATTGACTCATTTCAAAATATGAGAAAAGATAAGTCATTTTTAGAATTATGAATAAAACTGTGCAATTTTGTGAAAAAAAAAAAAAAAAAAAATGACATATTATTAGACATTCCCTATCCAGGTTAGTTAAGATAATAAATAAAGAAATATTTCTGAACTTGTACAAATCATTGCGGATTGCATTCGTCAGGTGTTCAACAAGCAAACGAATTTCTTCCTTCATCGGGAAGTTGAAATATTGGCTGCGAAGCGTTTTACTAATTTTTGAGTATCATAAATATTTCAAAAGACCTAATTAATGGCATTATTCAAAATTAAATATTAAACAAATTTGCTAATATGGATAAGAAATTGGTAATAATGAATTGTTAATTGATTAAAAATTTGATTTGGTAATTTTTTGTTTTTATGATATTGTCAATATAATCATTTTGTAATTCTAATATTAGAAATATGTAATGTTGAAAATCCCCTCCCCTATGCTATGTTAGTGATTTGTAATTCCAATGGTACCCCCAAAAT
Source organism: Stegophylla sp. TES_Ste_2020 (assembly GCA_025469315.1). Lineage (NCBI taxonomy): Eukaryota > Metazoa > Arthropoda > Insecta > Hemiptera > Aphididae > Stegophylla > Stegophylla sp. TES_Ste_2020. The sequence goes on along the minus strand of JAIPRM010013095.1, from coordinate 7,287 downwards.
TTGAAAGCTAGTTGCACCAATTGCAATGTAGACAGACTATTTAAAAACGGAACGATTAACCATTCACGTAATTAACTATTTATACTCTCTATACGTTTAAGTCACAAAAAAATAATAATAATAAAATGTATGAAATTGACTGGCACCCGTCTAATCGTTCTGTGCGTTCCCGCTGTAAAAATTCCATTATCGAAAGCAATTTATTGTTCTATCGAAGATAAATACCGTTGAAAGAATATCATGTTCCATACATTATTAATTTTGTTTTTCATTTTGATTCCAAAGTCACGTCTTGTGGATTTAATCACAAACGTTTGTCTTTCAATAAATATAATATTGTAACTATTATTGTTATTATTTTATTTTATTGTTACTTCGACTAATAATTGTATTCGTTACATCGTAAACCATTGAAAAAGAAAAAACAAATTGGGATAATCTACTTTGCGAGCAAGTTAAATCTAGTTTTAAAATGCATTTGAGACAATAAACTATTATTATTTTTTATACAACTGGGTAGCAATTAATTTGACATACTATTCACTTATGTGTAGTAACTCAAATAAATTGATTATCTTAATGTGTCTACAACTTTACTAATAGGACATTTTTAAAATTCTAAAAATACTTTTTTTTATATTCAATGAAAATGCATTTAAGTGTCACGTACGTGGTAAAATATTCGAATTGGATAGTCAAAAAAAAAAAAAAAAACTGTTCGTTTCATTGAATTTTTCCTTTTACAACATAGTTTTGTCGATCGTTAAATTTCTAATTATTGTTATTGTTGTACGCGTAACGATTCTCTTGCATCGAATACCGCGCGTATAAAACGCATAAAACCGTTAATTAGTAGTAAATACAAATCCATCGGCACACGAATCGCGTATTCCGTATATTTTGAATTTTGTTTGTTTTGACATTTCCTCTCGCCGCCCAACGTATATATATATATTATCATTAACGAGCGGCATAACACAAAGAACGATATAATTACCATCACCCTTTGCGCATGAATAATACATCGAGAACATTTCGCGCAATCCCCGCGTTATTCGTCTCCTTCCATCGTAAATAAATACAGCGGTAACAACGATGTCAGCGCGCACTGCACTGCAATGTCTTACACACACACACACACACACACACACACACACACACACAACTGATTTTTTCTTTTCTATGTGCGATAATATATTATTTTGTTTAGTCGTCGCCGTGTCTTTATTACCTCTATTATTAACGACATTATTATGATTCATATTCTTCCGCATCACTTTATGGGTTTATTCGCGCACACGAATACATATTCGAAGAGACGAAAAATTATAAAAATCGCATATTTTTGTCTGTGTCTTCTATTTTCAGCTTCTATTTTCATAAAATAGTGAAATAATTGTTAATTAAAAATTTATGTCGATTTCAGTAAAATTTAATTCATGTATAGGGCCCGGATTTAAATGCACTAAAAACCCTTGAAAAATGCTCTTGAAAACAGTCAACAATTCCCTTAAAAAATGCACCGAAAAAAAGGTCCTATACATTTTAATATTTTAATTTATTTTACTATTTGCCGTCTGTCGAGTCCAGGTGACTGTAAGTAAAGATAAGATACAAACTTTATAGCAATTACAGAGAGATTTATAGTATTATTATGGAAATAAACAAAAAACATGAATAGTAATATTTTTAATTAGCTAAATTCAAATTATTCACTTGTATAATGTACTGATATTATAAATTAAAATTGAAGGGTTACTGTTCAAATACACATCAAAACGAATAAAAAGACTGAATAATGCTGAAATATGCCCTAAAAATGAAAAAATATCGAAATATGCAAAATAAAAGTTTTAGTTTTGTGGTCTCTGTCGCATGAAACACATTTTGTAGTTGGAAAGCATTTCCAAAGATCATCCAAAAAATATGCATTTTGCATTGAAATCCGGACCCTACTCATATATCAAAAGTTGAACACGAAAATACAAATTTACATGTATGGAAAAAAAACAATCAAATGTGAATGTTACAATACGTCAATGCTTATAAAATTTTAAAAGTTTTTCAAATGAATAGAAGTTTTTCGTGTTTCAAAAATATTCATTTGGACAGTTATTTTTATCGTTAAGGTTTTAAAAATCAGAAAATACTATATATTCATCTTATGTTTCATGCGAAAAATTTACTATATTTACGAGTACAATACATTTTCACATTAATTAATAGAGTGCGGATTTCGAAGGCATTTGCTTGTTTTTTCTATGCTTCTCTAAAATGAAGCTATGTCAGCTATAAATTCGATTTATACCACTTGGAATAAAATTCTCGAGACTTTATTAATTTTTTTTTTTTGTATTTAAAAGCTCTTTTGGGATATTTTGGGTACTTTTTTTTGGCTTATAAGTTACATTTTTTTCAAAATGTGTTCTAAATAAACGTATTTGAAAGATTAATTCAGTTTAAGGAGATTTTTTTTTGAAAACTTGAAAATAAATTTAATTGACCAATGCAACTCCGATGATATAGGTTAATCATTTTGTAATCATTTTTAACAAATTTTGATAAATTAGGTATCTTAAAAAGAATAAATCTAATTTACAGACAAACTGTGGAAGAAAAAGAACAACATATTTATATATTTATAATTTATAAACTAATAAATAATTATAATACGTTTTTCGTAATTAATATGTATATTTTTTTTATCAAAACCCCCATTTTGAATGCTTTTTTTAAAGCTTTTTTGGAAGATTTTTTGAGCTTTATTGCTTTATTTTAAGCGTTTTTTGGAATTTTTTAATTGCTTTAAAATCCGTACTCTATTAATTAATATAATCAAAACGTAATTTTTTTTTAAAAAAAATATTGAATTAAGTTTTTTTTTTTTTTTTGTGCATAATGTATCAGTTTTACCTTCTACAACTTTTCATTCCTAATTGTTATATAATTAATTTCTCCAGGGGTGGATATATATTATGTACATACTCGATCGACACTGTTATCTGTAAGGTATGTCAATTATGGAATGCAAACAATTTGACTAACTAAGGGCGTATTTCATACGCGCGATTCCCGGGAAAATTATGAAATTCCATTCTGCTAGCGATCGAAATTTTAACCAAGCGTTTGAAAGTTTGTTATTATTTTTTTTTTTCTTAAAGCACGTGGAAATTTTTAGCACATTATGCTGTGTGACAAGTTAAATTCACAGAATTCGTACACGTACGATTATCGCGTTGATATTCAGCAGCGCATTTTTTCAAGGGGAGTGCGTCCACCTATAAATTTCTACTATAATTATTTCAATATGAAATTATAATCAACGTTAATGTGGACACTTTACAAAAATTAATTAATTCTTTTTAATTTTTATAATGCTATTTGTAGATAAATACAATATTTAGCGTTGCATATTCAACAATATTATGAATGTTTTTAAAGCATGTTTCGAGTTTATCTCTGAAATAATAGTAGAGGTTATAATTGTATAGTTAAAAGACTTATTGAATAAAATTTCCATAAATATGGTTTAAGGGGGGATGGGGTGTCCAGACACCTAGAATACGCCCCCACCCCTTGATCGCGCCAATGTTGATAAATTAATATTAATGAACTCTAAAAACGCTTTTTATTACAATAACAACTAGGTAGGTAGGTAAGTTGTTTTCCTCCACATAAGTGCATTCGCGGTGAATACGGTGGGTCTGGTTTTTGTGTTACGTATCTATCGGTTCGTTAAAACACGGGCTGAATATGACACGTTGTATGCCATTTCTTATACAACACCGACAAATACATCATGTCGACTATGTAGCGCACATGGCACTAGGACGATTGTACACGTTACAACCACGACTAGAACGACACGTCGTTATAAATTATTATTTTCTCTAGAAACGAATTTCCACTTTATTCGCTATTATTATTATTATTGTTAAATGAATTCCACCTCGAATCAATGTCGATTTCATACGATTTCTGTCGACGCATGAAAACTCATATTAAAACACGTATTTGGTTTTGTTCCTAAAAAAAAAAAAAAAACAAAATATTTCATCAAAACTATTTGTGTTCGTAGGCCACAAACGAATAACAGTTCAAAATTGTTTTGGATTCCGAATGATGCAAAGGTTTTCAATGAAGTTTTCAAAGATTTTTTTTTCTTTTTCCATGCAGTGAAATGAATCCAAAAGTTTCGTCTAGTATATTTATCGATCAGAAATTCAGAAGGAGGTGCTTTTTTGAAATTCTCAATATTTTCCCAAAAACCAGGAAAACTACGTCAAATTTTAGAAATAACAAAAAAATAAATAAAATAAAAAATAGAAGTAGGACATTTTTTGTACTAAAAATTCGAAATTTTCACCAATTATCAACAATATAGTGTAATATGGGATGACAATATTTCTAAAAATATAAATCAAAGAAAAAATAAGTAAATTTAGTAATATCGATCAGGAAATATCATAAGACAATCTCAGATTTTCATCAAGTACATAATTTTAAATAACCCAACAGAAACTTCAAATTTTACGTTCAAACCAAGTATAATTTTGAAATTTAGGCAACTATAGTAATGTTATAAACATAACCATAATATACACTCATATGCAGTGGATGGTGGCTTTGTACATCTGAACATTTTATCAGACATAAAATATTTATTTCAAATTTGATGTCGTAAAATGTATTTTTTGTAAAGGTGAAAAAGGTGTTAATTGTTGAAGGCTAATAATTACAATGTATACCTAAAAACATGAGTTAATGCTTATTACTGTGTATACCCAATACTATAGGAAAAATTGGAAGGTAGATTATGAAGAAAATGTACAAAACTATTATTAGATTTATGCTAATTTGTTATAGAGAAATCAGAGTTAAACGTTTTATCATAATGGTGATTTAAAAAAACATCACAAAAGATGCCCTATAGGAAGTTTCTCTGGTTAACACGACTCAAAGATGAATTAAAGAACAATGATTGGTAAAAAAAAACAGAATACATATTGGTCAGTGGTCACCCTAGTGAAATAAAAATAGGAATTTTTTTTGTTCCTTTTGGGATAAATATAGAATTTTTACAAAATATATTTTCTTCTGTAAATCTATTATTCATTTAAACAAGTGAAGGGGAGATGTAGGCAATGAGGAGGGAATACAGTAGGGAGTCTTTATGACCTATAAAGAGTTATGAATATTTCTAATCGGATACTTTGATATTTTCAAATAATGATAAGCAATAAATTGTATAAAAATAAGGTAACCAGTTAACGTGGTGTGTAAGTCACAGGGTTAATCGTGTTATGTGTACCAGAAAGACACGACGCGATTTATTATTATAATCAAATATAACATACGGCACACTCGACGAAAAACAAATATTCCAGAAGTGGCCAAATTGTGCCGCATGCGGCTCTTGTAGTGATTGAATGTGGTTCTCATTCTATTCTTTTGAAAACAATAATAATTTATTTAATAATTTAACATTTCTTTTTATTCGTTACAATTTTAAATTTTGAATTATAGCTTTATGTGTATAAAGTTTGAATTTGTGTTGACATTGTACAAATTACAGTTTTAGCATAAAGTATTATTTTTTAGATGATTATATTTTGTTTCCATGAGTTTCTAATCTCGTTATATTGAAATATGATCGACTCAGAGTTATTCCTTAACATGATCTTTAATTAAATATAAGAAAATATTTGGATTTGATTATTTTCATCATTAATTAAAATGATTCACAAAAAAATATCATTCCAAAGGTCGATTTTAAACTATGCGCAATATGTGCACAGTTATTGATGTTTGGGTTCTTCAAAAGGGAGATATTCTTACAAAATTCCATAACTCAATAACGATTTGCCTTAACTGTTGCAATGAGATTCAATACTGGACATCTGTTTTCAGTGACGTACGCTAAAAATGAATTCAAAATACTTTTTTGGCTCTTGACATAATTTTATTTGTCCGTGCGGCTCGTGAACACATTCATGTTGGCCACCCCTGAAATATTCTATAAAACAAGTAAATTTATTGGAGATTTAAGAGATGACAATCGAGGTACTGATAAAAATCTATAGAGGCACTGCGGACACTTCTCAGATACAACTGGTCGGCGATTCGGGATCTCGGCTGCTCTAAACAGCCAAAAGCTGTAGAACATTCCCGAATGAGTTCCAACTGGGTGGGGCTAATTCATGGAATTATTCTACATGTTGTTCATCACAACGAACATTACAATTAAAATAAACATATGCAAATTAATGTATAGCAGGGGTTCCTTATTACAACCGGTTAAAGTGAGACAATTGCACAAACATGTGACTTATACCTACACGTTTTAAAAATATTTTCCCTCATTTTTGTAATTTCAACATGATAGATGGGTATGAGTTTAAAGAAAATCACCGTGTTTGAAATTTCGAAACTCACCTGATATTTCAAGTTCTGTTTTTAGGTGCGCTAACAATAGTGACGAAAATTAGGTCGCTCTAAAGATTTATTTTGAACAATGACCATAAATTATTGCAGTCGTGAAAGACGTCAGTGTTTAACGCTTAATGTTTGTAAACACAGTTAATGCGTGTCAAATAAAATTAAATAACGCTTGAACAATATTTATGTGTGTCTTGGAACTAAAACTTTTGATTTAAAATAAATCGTTAGGACAACGTTTTCTACAGAATCAGACGTTCTGTTAAGTATCATAATTCCGTATTCTGTACACGTTATTATTTTTATAACGAGTGAAAAGAGTCTAATTACCGCTGAAATGACTGCTACACGAGAAATGCGAATTTGTTCATTGTTAATTATGTACTTTATGAAATTCGTACATTTTCGTTCGTTAGAAGAAATGACGTTTTGAAGTGAGTTTCAACAATAGGGTTTTTGATACAATTACACATATTTATAATAAACAGCTCAGTACATTTTTACAACGGTCATCAAACACAACAATAAGCAATATGGATCAATTTTACAAAAACGATTAAATCAACTTAAGTTCTTATGTTGTTATTTCAATAATTAAATTACTAAAAACTATATATTAACCTCAAGTTTACACAGTTTTAAAAGAAAGTTGAGCAATTTTAGATAATAAACGTGGAACTTTCCTATTTTTATCTACCCGTTACTAGAACTTTGAATTTATAAAAAAGTGCGTTTTTTTAGAAGATCATGAAACATAGTATTCTCAACACTAAATTTGAATCGTTTAAAAACATATCTAATTTTAAAATATTCATTTTGCATTTTTGGATGATTTAAATCTTTTAGAAA
>JAIPRM010013093.1:0-11665 GCA_025469315.1 Stegophylla sp. TES_Ste_2020 | reverse complement strand
AATAGTTTATGGAATTGTATGAGCAATAAACAATAATAATAGTAGCCAACGGACGAACGAATGACGCCGCTAAATAATATTACTAATACGGACGTGCACTGCTCTGCAGGTTTTCGTGTTTACAGAACAATACGCGACGATTGCGATATGGACGGTAGAAACTTTGAAAGAGTCCTAGTCTCAATGTACTGAATAACATTTATACAATCTACCCCCGTCCTCCACCTTGTCGTGCATATAAAATTTGTATACACAATTGGAGTCTCTCGAACGGCAGATTCCAGAACTAGCGTAGGGTAACCATATTTAAGAAAATAAAATACAGGACAAAAATATTTTTCTTAATATTTTTAAATAAATAAGTATTAATTACATAATACATATATATATATATGTTTTTGAATCGTGACAAAAGTATAATTTTTAAACTACCTATTATAGATTAAATTTAAACACATAAAAACATTATTTTGAAAATCATAAAATAACAAAATGAAACTAAATTGATACTTTTTAAAATTTCTTCAAATCCTTTATTCATGCATATTGTATACTTTACTTTCTAAAAAGAACTGTTAATTCATTTTACGGTTATAATTGATCTAATGGTATCCTTAAGATTTCTAGATTCTTACATTATTTTATTCAATAATTTCATTTCAAAAATTTCAAAAATTTTAAATCAACTGTAATTAGAAAAAAGGGGATTAAAATGAAGCAGACTTGAAATTACGGGACAATAAGCGTCCTGAGAGAAGTTTATCAGGATGACAGGACACAGAGCCGAAATACAGGACAATCCTGTATAAAACAGGACGCATGGTCACCCTAAACTAGCGACTAGTCATCGTTATCGGTATTTTTCGCTCGTATTATTATTGAATGACACTACCCGTCTTCTCATTATTAATGTAAAAATATAATACAAAATATTACATTATCAATATTATTATCGAAAACCACAATATTATTTATATTAAAAACTGATAAAAATATTAAATTATAAATACATACAATTTTCTTCAAACAATTTTACTGTGTCGCTACTTTTTTTTTTTAATGGGGAGTCGCGGTCTCAAAGACTCCCCTGACGAGCCGCCACTGGTCGGCGGCGGTGAGATCGCGTGTGGGAACGAGGTGAGGTGAGGGGGGGGTGTTTATCGCCCCCGTGCCGGTGGCGGCAGAAACTCGTAATAATACTGCACGGCACCGCCGTAATAACCGCCGCCGCCGAAGTCGCGTGTACGTTTTCTCGACAATTTTCCTGTCGCTCGTGCGCAGCCGCCGCCGCCGCCGCCGCCGCCGCCGCGGGCCGGAGACCGTGTCGCACGAGTTCGGGAGGCGCGCACGGGGAGGGGGGGGCCCTTATAGATTTTGCCCTGGCCGGGCGGCGCGCGCGCACTAACCGCGACGGCCGCCGCCGCCGGTGGTCGTCGTCCCTGCGCGCGCGAAACTTTACTTCCGCCGCCGCCGCCGCTGCCGCCCGGACGAGCGTTTCCTGACGGCGGCGCGCCGGTCGCGCGCATCGCAGCGAGTCGTCGACGGCGCGAGCGGCGGACAGCATCACTACGGGCGACGGGGTGGCGACGACCGTAGGCGGCGGCACAAGAGACAGGCAGCAGTAGCGGCGGTCACCACGCACAGTACTGCAGCAGCAGCAGCAGCAGGCGCTTCCGACTCCGGCGGCCGTGCACATCCGGGCGGACACGGGCCCGCGCGCGCGATCCGAACGCCGAGTGATGCGAGCACACCACCCCGGGGGCTGCTGCAGCGCACCGACGACGTGAACGCGCGTTATGTCATAAAAAAAAAAAAATAATAATTAATAACGCGTGCGGCGTCGAAACGATAAAATATAATTGTTTTCTTTTTTTTTTTTTTCTAATACATAAAAGAAAAGAAAACTAAATAAAAAATATGCACAGTCTTCCGCGGTGGTGCAGGTGGTATTCCGACACTCGAACGAGACGAAAAAAAACAATTTCGAGTTTTCGATTTTTCGAGGTAATTATCCACGCGCGAGTATAGGATATTATAATAATAATAATAATATAGTATAGCGTTGTACACTTTATTTTCATAATTATTATTATTATTATTATTTTATTTGTTATTATTATTATTTTTTTTTCACTATCATCAATACTGTGACTGTTTTCGAACCGGTGACGAACACACGACAGTGTTTTCACTATATTCGTCGGCGAAAATGCGTCGTACTGTTTTTTTTTTTTTTTAATAACAATAAAACAGTAGAGTATCATAACCGCGGGTACAGCGCGTGCGGTACGAATAAACAGCGGCTATCACATAATACGCGCGCGTACGTAACGGCCGCAGTCGCGTTTTACGGACGAAACTACGCGGACCAAACTGGGCCCGTGACATTTCTCACTGAACATGTATATACGGAATATTAATCATAATAATAATAATTATTGCTCGTTTGCTTCGTGGCCCGAAAACGGTTTTGAACATTCGCAGCCCAGATTTGTGTGGGATTTGCGTATAGACTCGTGTCCGATTTTTTATGGATTTCGATAAATCGTTCGACTCGGCGCCATGCGTTAATCTTCACAAAACACAATTTATCATCATAACGTAAACACATATTTTTAACACTTGTTTCTTCGTCTGGCGATCGGCCCGAACCGATCGGCGGAATGCTTATGTATAAGTTTCGACACTTTTCGCTCTAAATTCTCATAACGCATATTACCGTGACACTATATTGTAATATCGTATTACACTCAATGAAAATAAATTCTTTTCGACACATAACTACTTACGAGAATTTTCAAGAGCCCTTCACACAGTGCAACTGGTCGGCACGTCAGAAAACCCTCTAATCGCCCCAGGCTCTTAATCGATATTCGAGTTCGTTTATGTAATATTTTGTGCTATCGCATCAATACGTGAATTATATACTTACAAATTTGCACTCATGGTTTAAATTGGCCACGCAACAACATGTCGATGTTGTTTATAAAAACAGTGTACATTGGATATTTAACGAATATAAAAATATTTTTACGAGTAAGTATCTTGTACATTTCACTTTTAAACCGTTTTTTTTTTTTTTTTCTTACACGATCTTTTTTTTTTAAAACGTAACAATAGATTAATAATCTACTACGGTCGTCATTAATTGCGTGTTCGTACGACAACTAACTGCCCAAACAACAATAACAATATTAGAACAGTCCCCTGAAAAATATCGTTACTATGCCACTTAACGATTAGATTGCACGACGTAATTTCATGTTTGATCAATTGAAATGTAGAATATTACAACGACATCATAATATTACGTGTAAATATATCTACATATTATATGTAAATCAAGTTATTAGTGTAATCTGTTAGATTTAAATAATGTGAGTTTTTTTTTTGGTACACCACTTGGTTGAAATTTTTTTGTTTACTTCTTGGGAAATGTAACAATTATTATTATGAATATAAGCAGTGTAAGGGTTAATTGATATTGAAACTTTGTTTAAATAAGATGTCTTTTACTTTACAACTCTGATTAAAATATTTAATATAAATTTCACATTTTACCACACTTATAAAATGTATTACTCATAATAAATAAGACAAATAGGAGCGAATTCGAAAGCTCTTAGTTTGACGCTATGATGTTTAATGTTATTTACCTACCTATTGATTCGGAAGAATCGAAAAGATGAAAACAGGAGAAAAATATGCTACAGAAATATAAAATTGGCACTTTCAGTTCTTGGACTTATATAAAGTCTAGATTTTTATTCAACGATTTTGATTGAAAATTCAAATATTTTATAAATGTAGAGAATAAATTTTCAATTAGCGGAGTATACGACTTCTCTCGAGATGGGAAGTTTTGAAATGGCAGGTAGAAATATTTTTCGGAAGTGCTCACTACGAATACAAGGGTTCACCAAGCCACTGATTAACGATAACCATTATATACACTTAATTTCATTTATTCATGAAAAAATTAGTTGTAGAAGCGGTTTGACTTTCAGTATAATATATGCTTCGCTTTTTTCGATTCAGTGAAAAATTATTATGTAGGTATTATATTTTTAAAACAGGAAAGTGTTTTTTAAGTGAATATTTATTTATTGAAACAATGAAACATAAAAAATAAAATTTAAGTGAAACAAATGCGTTCATCAAATATTCACCAAAAAATAAATAGGGATTTTTTCAAATACAATTCATCAACAATAAATTGTACTTTTTATGACTTGGAAAAACAAATGAGTAAAGCACATCACATTGTTGAATCAAACGCTCCTTAACCCTATTATGAATATAAAGGTCACGTAACAATAACTCTTGAGTCAGTTCACTCACAAAGTCATTCACGTACCTTTGTGTTTTCATATCCGTTCCAAACTAAATTTAAAATCATATGATATTTTTTTTTTTTTTTTGCCTTTTTGGATTTTGTAAACTGCATATGCTTTGGTTTATCGTTACTGTAGACCGGTGTTTAAAGAATAACTTCTAGATTTCAATCGTCATTCAAACGGAGTCGAACTAAATCCAAATATTACCTTTATCACTTAGTCATTTATAAGCAAAGATAAAATAATATTGGTCGAACCAATATAAATGAAATTGAATTACATATAAAATATAATGTTTGATTATTATTACAATTTACAAGACTTTTATTGAAAGTTAAACGATTGCAGACATTGAGTGTTAAATATTTTATTAGTAACACTAGTCTGGGTGTTTACCCATCATCAAGTTAAATGATAGTTTTCACAATGATAAAATAAAATAACTAATATAATAAAATTAAAAGCAAACAAAGAATACATACCTACTTAGTTGTATAAGTGAGCGCAGTACAAATAATTTCGAAAATAATAACGAAAAACTAATATTTAGAAAATATGTATTAATTACTTCTAAAAGTTACAGTTTTCTAAAATAATTCTGGTAATTCTATGCGTGCATCAATGTCAAATTCGTTAGAGATAAATTTCGTCTTGACTTAACTGGATTAGGTCATCATACGTATAAAATCTCCAAGAAATTTTTCCTAACATTTTTCATTATTTTTTCTCAGTTAATAGTGAAATATAAAACAAGCCGAGTGAAAAATTATTTTATTTTTATTATAATAACAAACTAACAAACTTAAGAATTTTTAAGTTGAATCGTCTTGTTTCAAAATACGTGTTCAAAAAAAAAAAAAAAAAAAATGCTCATGAACACAAAATTTACAATAATAATTATCGAAACACATGTATTTATTTTAAATGTTACAAAAAAAAAAAAAAAATGATTACACTCGTTGATGGATAATTACACATGCTTATTATCTCAATTAATAATTATTATGAAATACGATATGAGTACATTATAATTTTAATATTTCAATCAACAAAATTCAATTGAGCAACAGTAGTTTTAATTTTTAATTTTGAGTGGCACGAAGAACCTAGTGTTTTTACAACGATGTTTATTTTTAATTTATTTTATGAGTACACGTTTTCGTACAGAAATAAATACTTGTCCAAAATCTTCGACAAGCAAAACTAGCTCTTGGTGGGTTTGTGGAATTTAAAAAAAACAATAAATTATTTCTTCAATAAGATGATTCTGAACGAAAGAAGTTAATAATATAAAGATTAATAATGGTCGTCATTTTCAGCACACTTACTAAGAGTATCTGACCCGAAAAGCGAAGAATGAATGTAATGCGTGATGCGAAGTATGTCCGGCTTTCTTGCCTTTACTTTGCTTTACTTTTTTTTATTTAATAAATAAATAAAATTTAATAAGAAAAAAATGTGTTCAGTAGAAAAATTTCCAAAATATTTTTTTTTACATTTTCAAATTTTTCTTGCGCTAAAATGTTACTCATATTATTGTCTAACTAGGTTTAAATTTCCATAAACTTTGGATTAAAAAATTATGGTTTCCGATTCTTTTTTGTCAAATTTTGGGTAGTTTTAAAAAAATTGAAGAATTGAGAAAGTCAAGAAATGACCTCTCTAAAGTACCAACTAAAGGCAAATTCAGTTTCAAAAAGTTACTGATCGAGACTTTTAGACAAGTAGATCCATACGAAAAGGTGTTCACAGAAAAAAGAATAAACATCTTAGTAAAAACACTACATATCGTTGAAAATGGACTTATTGCCCTATTTATGTATGGGATAAAAAAAAAACAAAGTAAAAAAAAGTAAAGTAAAGCAAAGTAGAGTAAAGTAAAGCAAAGATAATTAAAGTATGTGTATAATCAAGGAAGCTGCATATAATTGACACCACGGGTCTTCTCGCTTCTCGGAACAGATACTTTTGGTGGGTGCATTGAAAATGATGACTATTATTGTTCTTTATATTATTAACTTCCTTCGTTCAGAATCGTATTATTGAAGAAATGATTTATATTTTCTTTAAAATTCAACACACCCACCAAGAGTACCTGATCCGAAGAGGGAAGAATACCCGTGGTGCGAAGTATTTCTAGCTTTTATGTCTATATAGGTACTTTATTTATCTTTACTTTACTTTACATTAATTAACTCTACTATTTTTTTTACCGAACCAACTTTACTTTTACTTATTGACAATGTAATGCAGTACATGAATTTAAATAATCCTAGTTGATTAAGGTTTGAAAAAATACATTTGCAAAAAATTTATAAATCTCAGTAAGTTTTTTTTTATCATAAACGATGATTGAAAAGCCCCAATGTTAATTTGTCCCCGGCCTCGAAAATCCCTAGGATGGCCCTGCCCTTGAGGATTTTATAATATACAAATCATCACGCACGGTGAATATTTCCATGGATTTTAAATATAATACAATATAGGTATATAAATAGGTCTACCATATACATATACAGTAATCCCTCGTTATCCGCGTTTTTTTTATCCGCGGTTTCGATTATCCGCGGTTGGGTCCACGATAACATATTATTAATGCGATTGCGATTGCGATAACGTTTTACCGTTATACGAACACTGTAGAAATTTTTTTTTGACAATTATTGTAGATAATTATTGTTGTTATATCGCTATAGGTATAACACATATTATACATTATACATACTTATACTTATTGCAAATAAACCACAAAAAGTTACCTACACATGCTACGATTAATAAACGCCAATTGCCCAGTTGTAAGGTGATATTTGTGCGTGATATGTGTACAGCAGTGTTTAATAAATTTAGTAGTGAAAATATTTTTAAATGGCTTCTTAATGTAAATTTCAATAAAACGGAGAAGAAATGTTTTATCACTCGTTCAAAAAATTGAAATTTTAGACAAATTAAAAAGTGGTGATACTGTAGCGTCATTTGCTAGAACGTACAAAATGAATGAGTCTAGTGTTCAAGATAATAATAATAGATAATAAATAAATTAGTTGCATGAATTAAAAAATTATTAATTGATTTTTAAAATTAAAAAAAATTAAACCCAACCTCCCTTTTTACATTGATTTATGGTCTCGTTATCCGCGGTTTCGTTATCCGCGCAGGTTTGCTGGAACGTAACCTTCGCGGATAACGAGGGATTACTGTATGTTAAAGTTTAAATTCAAGTGATCACTGGTGATTGAAAACAATTAGATCTTAATGTATAAAGGATATGAACCTAACATTGAGGCGTAAAGTGTGAGCCACTTAAAATTAACAATAAATTACCGAAATGCTCAATAGAAATTATTAAACTCTTGATTTAAGTATTTTATAACTACAAATTTCAAAAAGATAGGAGTTTTCATTATCCAGATATAATTTAATATATTATAAAACGATGATATGATAAAATGTCCCTTCGGCATTAAAATACAGAATGGTCAGAACGGTCAGATTTTCAAAACGTTATGTCTAATTTCATAAATTTTCATATAAATACTTAGCTTTTAAAATTCAACAATTTTGTGACATTTAGAGAGAAGAAAAACAACATCCTCGAAACATTTCCATCTAAAACAACAACTTCCCAGGTAATAATCATAAAACGCAATCATGCATTAAACCTCAAATGATAATGTTTTACCGAATAATATTTTTTTATGCGAAGTCTGTCGGGCCTTTTTATAGTTAAAAAAAAAAAAAATTGTGAGCGTTTGTTAATTTATCAATGATAATAAGGAGGTTCTGTGCAATCATTAGAGGATCCCCGATCCGAACACCAAAACCACCTCTCTGGTATACGCCTCTGCTGGTGATAAAATGTTTGGCAGAAATTAGGAGAAAAATAGAGGAGAAATTGGAATAGTTAATACATTTTTGTGTGTTCATAAATTGATGTACAAGTATAATATAATATGCATACGATATATTAAAATATGAACGTGTAGGTAATATAGAACAATAAGTCATTGAAATGTTATTATTTTTTTTGGTTGACTATATTACATCCGATTTTAAGTATAATGATAACATAATTTCTTTCTTTTTTTTAAAAAAAACTAACGCCAAGTATTATAATATAATTGGCTCATATTATTATGAACTGTCGTACACGATTTATAAGAACAATTTTTTTTGTTAAAATAACGTTGTATTATTTTAATGAGTAAAATTAATTTATTGTTACACTTAACAAAAAAACTTTTCATTCGTTATGTAGTAGTATCATCGAGTATTGTGTTTATTTGTGAAAATGTAAATTCCCACTCCGTAGACTATATTCTTTAAATGAACCGCACAAACATATTTTTAAGACTTGTAAACAACGCTGTTACACCTATAACATTTCATATACAAATTTTTAGTATTGATGTGACAGTACAGGTGTGTAGCTACAGTTGCAACTAAAGCAATGCCAAAAACCGTAAGAACACGAGTTAAAACTTGCTGCGGTAACGTGCGATAAACGTGCGTTTTAAATGAATTATTAAGACAATGAATTTAGTACAATAATATTATTCACAGACAGCAGAAAAAGCGAAAAAACCGTGTTCGTGCATTTCAGCATCAATTTAACGATCCGAGCGTATATACAGATTGTAATGTGTGTTAAAATATTATCGTAGGTACCTATTATTCGTATATAGTATATAGGTAGTAATATAATATATTACTCTATAATAATTAATTACTATATTATTTTTGTTCACTGATCACGATATAAATTTTCTAATGAACTAGAGTACATTTACGCTTTCCCGTCGTCCACTCGCTTAGTGATTGAATATACGATAAAAAAATTCTGTGTTTCAGCGAATTTAAATTCAGGCGACGTCCGGAAGAAAACATGACGGGTCGACAGATACGCCGTTTGCTGTACGGGTTACTGATGCTGACGCTATTCGTCATTGTTCTGCACAGCGGCCGGACGGCGTACTGGCCGACTAAGGACGGACAAAATGCCGAACGATCGCACCTACACGCCGAGGTCCAAGCCGATTATAACGAACAACAGGTACCTCCTAGTGTTGAATTCTATAATAGTGGAAACGATAAAATTGCGAAGGATGGGAAGGAAATGTCACTGAACGTTGGCGGCGCGGCACACGCCTCGTGATTTATCGAACATGCAGTCGTTAAAATTTTAACTCACTTTAGAGTACCTCCTAAAATAGCACGTAGAACTCGGTTTTGGGTAACTCTTTCCATGTAGAACACAGTGCCGTACATTTAGCATTACATCCGTTACATTGTTAAACCTTCTCTCTACAACATATAATAATATACATCGTTATATTTTAAACTTTACCATTAGGAATACCGCAAAACAAATAATAAAAAGTCGGACATACTTTGCAATCGTGAATTCGATGGTGCGTCATATACAGTCCTAGGAAAGTTCATTTAAAATATAAATTAGTTCATAGTAAAAAAAAAAAATAAGATAAACTTATAAATTCGTTAATTTTTTCTAAATGAAACTTTTTCGTTCAAGTTCATCATAAAATATACTTAAAGTTCTATTCTCATAAAACTCTAAAGAAATAATAAAAACAATCTACATATAAATTCATTGAAATATTATAGGTTGTTATTTTTATATTAAAACTACAAAATATATTCATTTTTACTTAATATTCTTTCTCGACTTTCTGCTGTTTCAACTTTTCTCCATAATATAAAGTCTATTGAACTTATCAACAACAAAACGTTTAATGAAGACATAACGAACATATTTTAAAAGATATAACACTACGGAGTATAAATTTAGTTAAAAATCAGTAAATAATTCTTATGTACCTATAGACAATGTAAAATATTTGATAAAAATTATACCACCTATACTTCATGATGGCTGGTTGTTATCATGAGAAAACAATAACAAGTAACAACTGAAAATAGCTTAGAATTCAAAACGTGGATAACACCACTACTGATCAAATTGATTTTTGATTCTTTCTAATATTATTATTTGATTTTCTTTAATGAAGTTACTATTAGAACACAATAATTAAATGTATCAATATTTTTTTTTGAAACAAATGAACTTATAAATAATGTTCAGCTCCATAAAAAATATGAACTAAATTCAAAATAATTTTAATTTAAATAAATTTGAACTTAATTCATTTCGATCATAAGTTATGAACTTCGAACTTTAGACTTTGGACTTTTGAACTCGTTCAAACCGAGGTCTGGACATAATAATGGTGTTCACTAATCACAATGAAGAAAATGTAATTCTTATAAACTAATTGACTATACTTATGAACCAGACGAAATGTCGATTAATGTCTCTCTTTTGTAACCAACGAAGTATGATGATAGATTTTCTCTAATCCAATCTTAATTTTTCAACCCATTTAGCTGAGCTTCAGTGTAATAATAAAATTTTATTATTATCTGTTTAATATTAAGTAAAAAATTAACTTAACTTATGTAAACAAAAATGTAAATATAAGTAAACCTTTGTATGAGTAAGCTTGTGGTGTACAATTTCCCGTCCTGAAAACAATAAATTGCAAATATTATGAAATAATGACTAAAACAAATTTGCCATTTTTTGTATTAACAGTCATTTGATGAATCAGAATCATGAATTTTAACGCTTGTAAAAAATTATTCCCTTAGCAAATTTATATTTATAATATTATTATTTACATGAAAAAATCAGTTTTATAAACGTTTAATCTACATTGTTTATAAAATAATAATAATGGTGAGTAAAGATTTTTGAAAATTTTTCAGAGACATATGATATTCTTGTGAATAAGATAACATTTTAAGATCATTATACACAAAATTAAAAACTGTATTAGAAAAAATTTTCAAAATTCTGTATTTAACTATCCCAAAAGTAGCCAATTTTTTAAAATATTATTTTCAGTTTACTGTTGATAGTCGGGAAAAATTTAAGGTTTAGTCCTAGTCTATTAGTTCTGGAGTTACAACAAAATAACTAAAATCGATTTAATGAAACAGCACATTTCACCATTTTACTCAAATTTGAAGTTATCTTTGGAAAAACTGTTGAGGAATTCAAAAAATAACCTTTTTAAAGTAATGCATACCATTTAAATTTTCTACCTGTAACACATACTAAACGTACTGTTCCTAGCACTTTTTCAAGCACAAGAACTTGATTGATTTGTGTTGACTTTGCAAAAAAAAAACCCTAATTATTGTATAACCACTGGCTTCGTCGCTCTACTCAGAATCTAAAATAAATTTCTGTTAATCTTTAAATGTTTTCAATCTCTAATTCATAAAAATATTTATCACGCACTCAA
>JAIPRM010013091.1:0-11667 GCA_025469315.1 Stegophylla sp. TES_Ste_2020 | reverse complement strand
TTTAAATATAAGGAATTAATTGTATATTCTTCACATTCATATTCTACTAGATATAATATTTCAAGTGGAATTGTGGTTCCTAAGATGAGAACTGAATTTAATAAATTTTATCCATTATTTGTTTTTTTGCAAAATTTGTGTATGGTTAAAAATTGACTTATCTGTTTTTTGTAACAACTGCCTTAAATTTAAACGTTATATTGATAGAGTTAACTTTAAAGATTTTATTATTTAATTATTATATTAATTATATATGATATATAATTTACTTAATTTGTTTGTTAATTTGTTATTTTTTTTTTCTCTTATAATGAGATATTCTACGTTATTTTAATATACACATATGAACCCTACTCACAACACAGCCGCCTTTGGCTTTAGTGAGTAGACCAACTGTAAATTTGCATGTAATCTGTATAAACACTCTGTTGTTGTTGGTAAATAAACGATTATATTAATATTAATATTAATATAATAAAAGGTTTCGGGGGGGGGGAGGGGACCGCTGGTATATTATATTTATTTATAGTGTATACCCTCGAACTGCTGGAGCCACTGGTACAAGTCCTCCAGGTCGATGGGCTCGTCGTCCGAGTCCATTTGGAGCGATCCGCCGACCGTGGCCGCGGTGGCCAGAGGTCAGCGACGCGACGGTGACGTTTCCAGACGACGACGCGTGACGAGCCGCCGCGCCGCGGTGCGTTTCGGTCCGTCGCCGCCGCCGCCGCCGCTGCGGCCCGGCATAGTGACACTGGTGCTGTGGTGGTGGTGGTGGTGCAGACTCGCCGTCACCATTCCGTTGTCGTCGTCGTCGTCGTCGTCGTCGTTGGTGCGTTGCCGCGGACGCTTCTGCAACAAGTCGTCGATCGGAACGCGATCGGAGCGGACGGCCACGGACGGACGAGTCGACGACATCGCGACGGCTGGCCGACTGGCGGACACCAACCACGTCGCGGCCGTCGCGAGCGGAGGCGGCCCGACGGTCCGCCGCGCCGCCGGTGGTGCTTGGCGGTGGTGCTGGTGGCGGTCGCGGGGTGGTGCGTGCGAGTTTGCTCGAAACTTTTCGCGCGCGTTTAAAACAAAGACACCTCCTAGACGGCGCGCGCACGCGGCGGCGAATCGAAACAAAAAGCAAAAGACAAAAAAAAAAAAAAAAAAAAAAAAAGACAACATTTCGTTTGGAAAACGTATTTCACAACACGACAGTCGTGATAGCGACTTTTGAAGAAGGCACACGGGGGGAGAGAGCTGACCTGACTCCGCCGTCACCGCCGCCATATCGATTTCGTGATATTTCCATTTGGGTTTTTCGTTTTTTTTTTTGTTTTTTTTTTGTTTCTGTTGTTCTCGGTACGTCCCAGTATATCTCTCACTCGACAGGCCGAAAGTTTTTCACAGTGTCACGTGAACCACCACCCTCCACCCGCAAGCAATTAGTGCGGCGGCGGTAAGTGCGAGCTAGGTGGAAAAAATAGTTTCCCCAATGTGGGTGCTGCCCCACCTCCTTGTGGGCGCGTTTTTCTTTTGGGACCACTAAGCGGGGCGCGACTTAATTTAAGATTATTAATCGACTTATTTTTCAAATACGAAATTTACCCAAATCAAATTTACCTTATAACAACGATGGACCAGTAATAGCCAGAACAAAAAATTAAAATGACAAATTTTTTTTTTTTTTTTATTCATATGGGGGTTGAAGAATTTTGAAAATCTAAAAGAAGCGGAGAGCAAAAAAAATGTTGGAAAACTTTGGTTTAGACGACCGTATGACCTGCAGGGTAATGTTAAATGCGAAAATTTGACGTTATAACGATAATTTCGTTATCTACTTCTCATCACTAAGATCCGCATTTGAATGCCCTAAAATAAAGTCAAAATTGTCACATTAAAATGGCTCAATTTGATTCAAATGGAAAAATAGTGATAAATGTAACAAAATTTAAAATTTAAGTTTTACTTTTGAACTATCTATTTCACGAAACGAATTACGCGTACTTCGAATGATTTTTGCTTAGAGATCCCACCGAAATAAAAGCATTTCGCGCTGACCCTTCTATAGTCACACGAAAACGTGTCGGCTCTATTTTCCCATTCAATAACCGACGAGACCGCCTAATGAAAAAACATTTTTTTTTTTATAAACATTCTAATATACAAACACTGTATTTTCTTTAGTTGCGTTTTTATCAAAAATTTACTAATATAGACGAATACGTCATGTAGTATTAAAACGATGATGTGATGAAGACTGCAGGAGGGTTACAATAATTATTATGTTTTTTTAAACTTTAAACGTACAAAATAAACTCGTGACATAATCGTGATAAACGGGAAGACGGTGGCCTCTGGGTGGAAAAAAAAAAACATTGTTTACATTATTAATGTTATTCCTTCTGATTTAATCTAGTCCGTGGTATTACGCCGCCGTTAATAGTCCACATCACCTACTTTTCAGCTATATTATAATATAGTAAACACACATCACATACACGCGGCGTACGTGTACGTCCGGTCGGCCGCATCACGCGAACAGGTTGTGCGACGGGGATTTCGATGATTATCGGATCTATGCGAGGCGAACGTTCTCGGCGACCATAATAATAATAATGATAATAATCATTATAAAATCCAACTGTAAAAGCGCGACAGAGAACCGAAGAAGTGGTTTTAATCTCGCGACACGAACCAAACAACGACACCTGCAGCGGACGCGATGCCATAACCGCTATCGAAAAAAAAAAAAAAAACGCGTGCTTCAGATTCGAGATGAACACATAAATAGCTTTCGAATGAACGTAGAAAACGTTACTTTTTTTCTTTAATTATATATTTATGTTTATATATATATATGTTAAACACGCAGCCCGCGGCCGTCGGATGATACCACGGTCGGTTGACGCAACGAATGTGCAGTTATTATCATTTTAAAAAAGACAAGTTTACCTCATAAAACTAGCACTAGGGACTTATAGCTCTAAGAAAAACTTAAAATATGCATGCATTTATGCTCTAAAAATATGCAAAAATGCTAAAATCTCTTATTAAACATTAATTTTATTGTAAAAATTCAAAATATTTAAAAATTGTATTATACAACATATATTATTTTAATATGTATTATTAATTCTTCTTTTATTATTTATGAAATTTCTTTTTTTTTTTTTTTTTTTTAATCCATATTCTTTTTAAGCTTACATTTAAACAAATGAAAATATCAAAATAATATTCGATCTCTTCGGATATTCAGTAAATAATTTTCCAATACCAAGAAAATTCAAATATTATAACCGAAATATGCACTTATATCGAGAAAAGAGCTAAATAGGATGTTATGAAACGCATTTCTATATTACTCAGCTATGTTTTGAATGATTTTTGAAAAACATGCTAACTCCTATAAGTCCTAGCCCTCATAACATTAATACACAACGCCAAATTCGTATATACTATGCGGATCGAGACTCGCAGTGTAACCTATGCATTATACTTATACTATACTCTCTATCCATTGCAACTCAAAAATAAATATATTATAATTTACATTATGTACTACGAGTTTCGTCATTTAATTACTGTTTTCTTATTCATGATTTCGCAGCGATACACACACGTTTACGTGATATGATATTATACAGTGTGGTGTGCGCATATTATTATAATATAGTAAATATCGAACAAAAGTCGCGCGTAAATAATTACAACATAATTTAAAACCGAAATTCGTTAACGGAACACAATATCGCGGGCGCTGTTCGCACGTGTTTGTACAGCGTATAATTATCAATTTGACTCAAAAATAATTATCGCTCGAAGAAACGTGTACTCGGCAGCAGACTCGATTAAATTAATAGTTGCTGTACAACGATTTCATTATAATATACGATACTACGGTGGTGCGAGTGAACAATAATTCAAAGGGAAAAAATAAATACAATGGAATTTAATATGAACAATTAAGTAGTTTAGAAATACTATTTTATATTATAGGAAACTACACGAGAACGAAGAGTAAAAAAGGTCGTTTCAAAAAAAAAAATGTTTCATCTGGGTCTATCTATAGTGATTTTATTACGAGATGAAACTTTTCAATTTCAACTACTCAACTACAATTTTTCATCAAACATTTTTTTTTTTTTTTTTTTCAAAAAAGCACAGCAGCCTGATTGTAGTATACGTAAAATTATTTGTACTTTGGAATAATAATAATAAAAAAAAAAACCATCTAAATTGAATAGTTTAATAATAATACCCATTGTCTTTTTTTTCTCCAAAATAACGTGCACTCGATCATGAAAAACAAATATACTACCTTATACTTAAATGTATATTTTTTCAACTTGGTGGCTACCACCAACTCACTCACACAATGAAAACGCGCGTCATTACACAGAATTCAAAGCCACTCGTGCGCATTTCATTGTTCTAAATAACTGAAAAATTCACTTGTCAAATGCACAAAATATATATATATTTTTTTTGTTAAAAAGTAATTAACACGACACAAAGTGTATACTTAATCATTTTTTTTCTTTCGTCCCAACACTCTTTGCTTTTCTTTGATTATAGCAGCTATATAATACCACTTCCTGGCGCAGAACGGTCGCGTTTAAGCCACTAATTTTCGTTGAAAACGTTCAAAAAACACATTTTGGCCAATATCATTTTTGACCTACACTCGTAGTTTCGCGGTACATCAGACGCCACGGCGGCGATTGTTGCTTGGAAGTAATAATTACGAATTTATATAGACGTTGTTTGACGAACACGCGCGCACGTACATATCTCACAGAAACAGTTGGTAAAATAAATAAGACGTAAATACCATATATAGATGGGGATGATTGAGCGTTTTGCGTTTGGGGGGGAGAGGGGAAATGTGCCCTGCGACGAAAAAACAGCGTCGTCTTTCGCACCAGAGGAGAAAACCTCAATTACGTACAAAAGGCAAATAAACGTGTTGGAATTCGATCGCAAACACACGCGACGACGAACGCGTTTGTGTTCGGAAATTTCCGTAGTTTCCGAACAGCATACAGCTGTGCGCAGTGTAATATGAATGGTATTTGACGTGCACGAATATATATTTTTATAGACCGACTTGTGTTGCATGTTGAACACGGCGCTCTACATTACATAGTGGTGTGACCAAATAAAACAGCCCCCCCCCTCCCCCGGGGACCGCGAACGGCTGCTGGACCACGAGCCGCTAACCACATTACGTGTACCTATTGTATATTTATTTAATATAGATTTGTGTTTTCGGTACACGAATGTTACATTAAGCGTTCACAACCCACGCGAATTTTATTTATTTATCTATAGAAAATTTAAACGCGCTAGGCTCAATAAATATATACAAGGAGGAATATGGTTTACATAATATTATGTTGTCTTAACAGTAATACACAATACAAAATTGAATGAATGCAACAGAAATAAAATCACAATACGTATAAAATAATGATTAAACATTGTTTTTAAGACATTAAATCAAAAGAGATACCTAATATTATTACAAATGAACAAATGAACGGGAATTGTTTTAGCATAGTTGTGGTACGATGGAATGGTACGTCGTAAAATGTATACGAGATTCTTGGTAAGAGAATTGGGTACTATAGGAAATTAAATTTTAACTAGTAGCTCAGAACAATATTTGTAGAGTGTCTAAATTGGTCAGGTGTTAGTAAAGGTGAATAAGATGATGTGTGCGGCTGGCGATGGACACCGCTTTTATTAAATGCAAGAAGCCTTTTGGAAAGCGCGATTTTGAATCGCTTCAACATCACTGCCAGTCGAACCAGACGTGTAAGGAGACCAAACGACAGAGTTGTATGTGTTCGAGTACAGAACGAACAACAAATGAGCAATACAGAGATTTTAGAGTTAGTCTTATTTATTGTAAAATGAAATAATAATTCAAATTTAATTTTAATCCTTTGACTCTATGGGGTGCAAGTAGGTGCAAAGTACAACAAAACCCAAATAATTTTAAATACCTAATTAAAATATGTTTACCAGGTCAAACCTAAATGAATTTATATATTTGCCATTGACGATGATATTATCTTAATTAGCCTTACATAAAGTTTTTACTAGGGTTAGGATCATTATGACTTTACATATTTTTTTAGGTTTTCCCGTTAAATATTATATTCTTGGACAGAAATTTGTTTTATGATATCTAAATTCACATATCAAAATATTTTCCAATTTTAAGCGTTTTAGCTTTTTTCTAATCTCATGTTTTTCGATACAAAGTAACAAAATGAAAAACAATTTATGTTTGTATATCTGTAATCTGTATTTTAAACAAATTATATTAAAATTATCACTTGTAAACCAAACGCGTCGGGGAGGAGGAGGAGGAGGAGGACGGGTTTTGGTTTTTGCACTCGACTCAGGAATTCGGAAGCTATTCTCCGGGTGCGCACAGGCTGCTCGGTGTAGGTAGAGTTGCATTTTGCAAGCCGGTCACGTGTACGACGACAGCAGTCCGTCGCCACGGCGTATTATGGTATTATTATTATTGTTGAGGTGAGGTCATGGGTTTTTGTTGTGTGTGCAGCGCGCGTCTAGAAATTTATCAATTATTATTATCCGCACGCGGTTGGTGGTGACGACGACGGACGTAGGTCGTTTGCTGCGGTGAGCACGTACGCGGCACGTCTTACGAAAACAAATCCCCGAAAACACGTCTTTTCTTGTGTGCTCTACGTACGAATACGCGCCCGCGAAATGGAAGGTCAGTAACGACGAACGGTATTCTATGCGAATTATAAACGCGAAAAATGAGAAAAATGAGGGGTTTTTTTCATCACGAGATACCTATTAATAATATAGTTATTATTAGCACCAAAACACACCCCCTAACCGTCCATTCGACGTTTATTCGACCAGTTTATACACCAGGGGTGGCCAACATGAATATGCTCTTAAAACAAAAAATGTCTTTTGAATCCATTTTTAGTCAATATCATTAAAAAAAAAAAAAAACAGATATCTGGCGTATCAATCGTATTGCAATATAGTTAAGGCACCACTTCACGGAATAGAACTGTTAGAATTACAGAATTTAAAATTAAATTTTTGGAATGATATATTATTATACTTTGTGAATCACTTTTAATGGACGGTGAAAATAATCAAATCTAAAAATACCATTCAAATTTAATTAAACGTCATCTTAAAGAATAACTTCGAGTCAATTGATCACATCAATAAAAACCCAGATCACGAAGCTCACGAAAATAAATTATATCAAAAAATTACAACAATTCAAAAATAATATATAAATATTAATTTATACAATGAAGAAATCATATTTTGTTTTTGAAATTATATTTTCACACACCGAAGACCGTATAAAAATTATTTAAAATCCAAAAAAACTGTGATTGATAAAAAAAAAAAAAAAAAAAAAAAAATGCAATATTATAAAACAAGATAATTATTATTGTTTTTTAAATAAACGAAACGTGAGCCATGACGAGAGCCGCATGCGGCTCATGCGAGTCACAATTTGGACACCTGTGGAATTTCAAATCGAAAATCTTCAAACGTCGTGTAACACAAAACAGTTTAACGATTTTTTTTTTTTTTTATTATTATAATTCAATTTGCACATTTTTTATTTGTCCATCGACAACGCCATAAACATCATACAGCTGTTGTAGTTGTAATTAGATTGTGTGCTGTTGTACACAAAGAGTTATACTACTGCTACAACACCACTTATGTATTATTACGTATACTTATTCGGTCGTAATTTCATAGTGATTTTAGCATAATGGGTTTGGAAGAAAACAGAACGGGGCCGTTATAAAACACAGCTATTACAAAACATTAATCACTCGGTAACATAATTACAACAAACAGTGATTACACATCCGAGAAATAGTATATGTGTTTGTGCTCTTGTTAGTTTTATTGTTTTCGGTCAACGGGTATGCAATTTAAAAAAAGCCGGACATACTTTGCACGATTGGTGGGATTCTCTTGACGGGTGTATTGAATTTTAAAGAAACGATAAATCATTTCTTCAATAAAACGAAGGAGGGAAGTTAATAATATAAAAAATAAATGAGAAAAAAAAATGTCCAAAATTGTTTTTCTTCACATTTTCAAAATTTTCTTACGCCAAAATCTTTCTCATATAATTTTCTACCTATGTTTAAATTTTCATATAGTTCGGATCAAAATGGTTTTTTGTCAAATTTTGGGTAGTTTTTTCCAAAAAAAAAAAAAAAAAAAAAAAAAAAAAAAAAATTGAAGAATTAATAAATTCAAAAAGTGATCTCTCTAAAGTACAATCTAGAGGCAAATCCTATTTCAAAAAGTTATTGACCGAAACTTTTGAACAAGTATTTCCATACGAAAAGACAAGTATGAAAACATCATTGTAAAAACACTAGCATTTTCACTTCGTTCAGAATCTTAAAAATATGTATAAAATTATGAGATAGAGATAATAAGATGAGAATGACCATCTCCGTTTTACTTTTTCTTCTCAGAGTTAAAATAATATAACATGTTATTGGGTGTTATACTGGTATTACTTGTATTACTTTTAATATTTACTCAATGAACACGTGATAAACACTATAGTCCCAACAAAATTAAAATTATATTTTTATCGGAATCAATAAAATTAAAAATAATGTTTAATGGTGACAAACGTTAACATATTAAAAAAAAAAAAAAAAAAACACAGAGACGTGAAAATAAAATATAATAAGAATAATTGTAGATTATTTAATACTTAATATGTAATTAATTAATAATACTCGTATATAGTGAATTAAAATTATATTTTAAAATTTGAGTTGAACAAAACGAGTAGAAAAACAATGATATATAATAATACTGCAGAAATCACTGACCCGACAGATATTAATATTATATACTTTCATAACGTATTTCGACAACATAATATGTGTTCAGGACAATAATAATGCAATAAACTACTAAACAATTTCAAAGACGCGTTTAAGATTTCGTATCTGTTTTTTTTTTTTTTTTTATCATTACCCTAAATACCAAAAAAATATGTATTTATTCTAAGGGCGCTTATTATTATAGATAATCTTTCGAGGCCACATTTCCCAAGCACTCCGAAATAAAACATAAAGAATGTATATTATACGACCTGAATTTTAAGTCTAATTAGTTTTCATCCCACACACGAGTCCTTTGAACGTAAATCGACATGAACAATTTATTTTGTCAAGGGAAAATACTTATGCGAAAACTTTGCAACACTTTGTGTATACGGTAAACGTCATTATTTTTATTTTTACTACCTAGTAGTAACTTTCTGTTAAGGAACGACAGAGAACTCGATGACCTATTAAAAAAAGGTGGTATAGACAGGTAGGTAAAAACAATATTATCATACGTTTAATGATAATATTGAAAGTCTTTTAAAAGCGATGCAAAACCCGTTAAAAATCATTTAGGGATTTTATGAAATGTTAATTAGAAAACCAGAAAACAGTAAATTTGTTTCGGTTTAATCCGATTTCGAAATCGGTTTTCATTCTAATGTAATTTTTGCGATTGGTTTTCTGCAGAACATATATGAGTACAATTACGTAAATACCATATTCGCAATACTTAAATTTTGGTTAAACATTTTTATATACAAATATGTAAACAAAAAAGATTTTCAATATTATGTTATTGACTTTACATTGAACTTATAGTTCAGAATAAAATAAGCTGGTCTCGAAATAGGATTTCCAAAGTTTACACGTCGAAATACAGTCATATGTTACCAGCACATGTGTATAGCTGGTGAAACAGTTTATTAGTTTTGTGTTATAATGTGGAAAATGTAAAATAGAATTAGTATTAATTACCTCCGTACACGGTGCAATAACCTTAAATGTCGACGAGGGAGTTGAACCACATTATTTATATACTAACCATTGCCATTGTCAATATAACATGTCGTTATAAAATTAGTTTTTTAAATTTGTACAATCACCGAAACCGTAATTAATTTCTAACGTACATCTCTGACAATATTCCAAAACACAATCCATATCGAATGAGAAATAAAACTTGTGGCGCGTAGGCGGTAAACGCGGTCTAAACTACGTTATTCATACGGTAAAATATGAACTTAAAATTCGTAATAATAATAATAATAATAATATCATGACATGCGTGTTATACAATATGGATGATGTCACATTATATAAATTTGAAACGTAAACGAATTGGAGACGCAAAAAGTTTTTTCGACGTAAAAACGAGACACTGAAAAGTCTCATAATATTACGTAGGTATAAAGGCGGAGAAATAAAAAAAAAAAAAGAGACTTTCATCCAAAATTTGTCCGATCTTGTTGATTCTATTTTAAATAAATTTTCGATTTCAGTATTATAATAATTTATGCGTCATTATTATTATTTATGTACATGTTTTTAGTTAGCAGTAAAATAATTCGAGATACAAAAAAAAAAAAAAAAAAAAATGAATTCCTATAAATGTCCCAATGCGCGCGAACGACAATTATTATTATTATTATTATTATACTCAATTCGTATAATAATCCACGATATTTTATTTGAAATCCGTCTTGACAGTTTAATTAAATTTGATGGTAAACTACCGACGACAAAAGCTCTCGCGCCGCAGTGCCACCACCAAATCTGGGCTTAATAAATCATCACACAGTTTCCACATTAAAACGACAACATTTGAATATATATTCATTATATCGTTTGTGGATGATTTAAAAGTCAAATAGATTCACTCATACATAGTTCATACACACACACAAAAAAAAAAAGTATAATTAAATTGACTTTCCCCCCTCTCTATGAATATGAAATAAATTACTCGACGACAGGTCATATTATTATTATTATTATTATTGTTCTGATATTATTGTGATTCGACGAATATACACTCAAAAAAAAATAAAAATTATAATGACGACGACGACATTGAGATTCGCTGGTTGGTTTTTCACGGTTAACAAATTTTCGAAACGGGAATCGGAACTTGATTTTTTATTAGACGACAAACACGAGTGTAATAAGAGAATAATTCATAAAGAACGAGTTAAATACACATACATAAATAATGTATGAAACGAAATAATATTATCATAATAATAAAAACGAGATCGTTATCCGCCGCCGTCGTCCGCCGTTCGCGTCTTGCACTGATTGAAACATTGTATTATTATAAATAATATAATACTATGACAACGACGACGTATCGAAATATTCGAATATTATGCGCGATAAAAGCACCTATATTGTAGTCTCGACTCATGCTATTGTGGATAGCGATTATTGAAAAACCAAAGACGTACCTATATATATATATATATATAAAAAAAAGTGTGTACTTCGCTCGTCGAGGTGTTCTTCGCACGTCGGTTGGGATTCTCTTGACGGGTGTATTGAATTTTAAAGAAACGATAAATCATTTCTTCAATAATAAAACGACGATTCTGAACGAGTGAAGTTAATAATATAAAAAA
This sequence comes from Stegophylla sp. TES_Ste_2020, assembly GCA_025469315.1. Taxonomy (NCBI): domain Eukaryota; kingdom Metazoa; phylum Arthropoda; class Insecta; order Hemiptera; family Aphididae; genus Stegophylla; species Stegophylla sp. TES_Ste_2020. The sequence continues at coordinate 167 of JAIPRM010013091.1, read as the reverse complement.
TAAATGAGAAAAAAAAAATGTTAGAATAATGTCCGAAAATTTTTTTTCACATTTCCAAAATATGTTTTATATTATTTTCTATTCATGTTTAAATTTTTATACAGTTCGGATCAAAAAATGATTTCCGAGTCGTTTTTGTCAAATTTTGGGTAGCGTTTTCCATTTCA
>JAIPRM010013090.1:0-11667 GCA_025469315.1 Stegophylla sp. TES_Ste_2020 | reverse complement strand
TTTTTAACGTACCCCCATTAATTTTTAAAAAGTCACCTACGGGTATATGAAAATTCAAATTTTGGGGACGCTAATTTTTTTTAAATTTATGCGTCCCTCTTCTAATTTTTTTCCAATTCAAGCACTGCTATTATATACATATACATATATATATATATATATATATATATAATAGGTTTCTTTATTTTAAAAATATTTGAAAATCTAAATAAATGAATATAAAAAAATATATATATTTACAATATTAGTTTTGAAAAGTATTATATCGTTTGTATTAAATTATTATGTGACGAAAATCAACATGAGAAAATAAAAATTAATTTTAGTTTTTAAATTATTAAAAACGCCTATAAAATGATCTCGAAGCATACTTTTGTTATTAGCAAAACATCTTTCCACGTCACATGGTTGATGGATGTTTAAAACATGATAAATCTTTAATTGACAGTGCATCTTTTTACATCTTGAGTAAATATAGCTAAGATAAAATATGAAAACTGATTTTAGTTACACAAAATAATGTTTTAAATGTCATATGAACTTACTTCATTTACCAATTAATGTGTTATACTATGTTCTTGCAAACGAGTTGCCTCCTACAATTCAAATTATTATTCAGTTACTTTTATTATTGAATTTAGAATAATTATTATTGTATTATAATATTTTAACATTGTAAAATACGTACATTATGAAGATCTATTACTATCTGAAACAGATTCCCCTCTACCACCATACTTAAATTTTTTAGAGGGATTTGGACCATCTGATTGTGGTTCAATTTTTAATCCACTATTATCACACTTGCTGCATTTCCTGAATGAAAAAAAATTTACAATAAATACATTGTTCTTACAAATATTCAAGAAAACTTTTAGTTACCAATCAAACATTGTAGTCTCTTTTGGAATTTTGGGTAATGCTGGGTTAATACAGCCTAAATGATAGTTTAAATGGCATGTACCACATTTCGCAAGTAAATTTTGGTCATTTGAACTGTCACAAAGTTCACATTTGTTGTTTGATTCTAAAGGCACATAGTTATCTAAAATATTATAACATAATTAAAAATGATATTGACTACAATTCCTAGAGTATTCCTATGTAGTATCCGTAGATGTTTTTTTTTTCTCTAATATATTATTAATTATTAATATTTATAGTGATCAAATGTGTACTTAAGATATCATATAAACTTACTTGATATACCAGATGGTGTATTCTGATTTTGTAAACTAGGCAAATACTAAAATTTAAATTATTGCTTAATTAATTTTTAATCGAATTTAGAATAGTTTGTATTATTATTAAACATTGTAAAATACATACATCAATTATAACAGATGAAAATCTAGAACTATCTGAAATAGTTTCCTCTCTATCATCATACTTTAATTTTGTAGGGGCATTTGGACCAGCTGATTGTAGTTCAGAATTAAATTTACTATAATCGCACTTGTTACATTTCCTGAATGAAAAAAAAATAAAATGTTTAATAAATACATTGATCTTATAAATATTCAACAAAACTTTTAGTTACCAATCAAACATTGTAGTCTCCGTTGGAATTTTGGTTAATGCTGGATTAATACAACCTAAATGATAGTATAAATGACATGTATCACATTTTGCTAATAAATGTTGATCATTTGATTCATCACAAAGTTCACATTTGTTGTTTGACCCTAATAGCACATCATTATCTAAAATATTTTTAAAAAAACGATATTAGCTGCAATTCCTGGACTACACTATATATCATGCCGTACATTTTATTTTCTCTAATATATAATTAATTATTATTATTTACATTAATACAAAATTTCACTTTAAATATCATATAAACTTACTTGAAACATCAAATGGTGTCTGTACTTGTAAACTAGTGGAATACTGAAATTTAAATTTTTGCTTCATTAATTTTTTATTTAATTTAGAATAATTGTACCTATTATTATTTAACATTGTAAAATACATACATTTCTTATTACAGTTTCGGATCTAGAACTCTCTGAAATAGACTGCTCACTGTCACTATAATTTAATGTCATAAATTCATTTAGTTCAAATAATTCTGGTTCAGAATCAGATTTACCATTCTTGCACTCACTGCATTCCCTGAATAAAAAAAAATATATAATAAAATATACATTGTTCTTACAAATATTCTACAAAACTTTTGATTACCATCCAAATATTTCAGGTCTTATTGGCATTCTGGTTAATGGTGGATTTAAACAACCTAAATGATAGTATAAATTACATGTACCACATTTTGTAAGCAAATGTTGATCATTTGAACGGTCACAAATTCCACATTTGTTGGTTGATTCTAAAAGCCCATCACTATCTAAAATATTATGACCTTTAAATAAAAATGATATTAGCAGCAATTTCCGGATTATCACTATGTATGATGCAGTACAAGATTTTTTTTCTCTTATATACATTTATAATAATACAAAATTATACTTTAAATAGCATATAAACTCACTCGATTCACCAGATTGTGTATTCTGCTCTTGTAAACTAGTTGAATACTGAAATGTAAATTATTATTAAATTAATTTTTTCATTTAATTTAGAATAATTGTACCTATTATTATTTAACATTATAAAATACATACATCATTCTTTGAAGGTGGAGATCTAGAACTACTTGAAACAGTGTACACGCTACCACTACACTGTAATATTCTAGGCGTATTTGGATCGACTGATTCTGACTCAGACTCTACGACGATAGATTCAATGTCATCGCAGTAGTTGCAATTCCTGAATAAAGTAAAAATATATGTTGGTTACATTGTTCTTACAAACATTGGCTATCTTATCGTATGCGCTCGATTACGATCTTCCAAAACATATTCTACAAAACTTTTAGTTACCATCCAAGTATGTCATGTTTCGTTGGAATTTTGGTATGTGGTGAATTTAAACAGCTTAAATGATAGTATAAATGGCATTTATTACATTTTATATGTAAATGTTGATCATCTGAACGGCCACAAAGTTCACATCTCTTATTTGAGTCTAAAGGCACATCATTATCTAAAATATTATGACAAATAAGTAAAAAATGATATTAGCTACAATTCTTTGACTATCACTATACAGTATGCACCTATCATTAAAAATCCAATAGGTACCTGCTTTTAAAGCACCAGGAGTCTAGTCTACTAGAGTTATTTATTTTAAAGTGGTACAGTATGTTTTAACATATCTTACCACTTTAAATATTATGAGCTAAAAACAATTTTGCTCAATTTCACAATATGAAATTGCATTAATATAAAGAATATCCTTTTCTATAAAATACATATTAAAACTAAACTTACTGAAAGAATAATCATTACAAGGTTCATTAGTTTGAAATATATCAATATTTGAAAATTTAGCGTTGGGATTGCAAATATTAATAATACATTGGTATTTCAATATTGTACTTTTAAGTTTCAAATATTTTTTTTCTTGTATTTCATTATTGTCAAACGCCTATAAAATTTAATACCAAAATACAATTCATTCATATTAGTTATTAAACATATACATTACTTGATTAAATTGTATTTGTAAAATTTTTTGTTTCTTATTGAGTTTTTTTTTTTTCACATTCAAATTTAAACGCTTGGTTTTAAGACCTGTTATGATTGAATCTCTTTTACAGATATGATCCATAAAGTTCAATCTAAATAATTATTAATAATAAAAATTTAATTATTCAGGTAGAATAATTTAAGAAACAAATATAATTGCAAAAATTATACAAACCCAAAAGTAGAAAGTATATCAATTGGTTCATCACTCAGCAGATTTTTATCTTCTTGAATATCTTTACCTGAAGTCATATCTGACTGGGTGGCATTTTGATCCATCTGACTGGCTTCCGAACTCGGAGCTTGACAGGTTGAAGCTGAAATTGTAATATGACGTAGAACTTTTGATTAAAATGCTATATAAGTAATTATAATTATCTACCATCATTTGGTGTATCACTCTGCAAATTTTTATTCTCTTTAATATTTTTACCTGAATGCATATTTGTCTGACTGATATTTTTATCGTTTTGACTGGCTTTCAAACACAGAGCTCGACACACTGCTGCTGGAACTGAAACTTGACGTGGAACTTTTGATTTATTTTCTATATAATAAAATTATAATAATTAACATGTAAATAAAATATGAATAAATAAATTATTAAATTTATTTTAAGGTACTTACTAGATATAGGTTTACTTTTATTTTTGTCATAATTGTATTTAGCTCGTAATTTTAAAAGAATTCGCTGGTTCAGTGTCCATTTAACCGATTTTTCAGAACACTGTTGATCATTGAATAATTTCATTTGCTTGGTTCTTAATTGAAGTATTTCCCAATTTTTTTTCTTTTTTCTTTAGAACAAACAACAGATAAAATAATAATGAAGAAATTAATGAATAAGTTTCAATAAAATACAAGGAATAAATAAGAAATATATTGTAAGTAAAACAAAGCAAGTAATATAGCGATGGTAGAAGTTAGTCTTTGTCACTATGCTTCTCGGATAAGATAATAGGGGTAAGTACCTACGTATTTATATAATTTAAGATAGACCTTTTTTAAATATATAATATTTTAAATTTTAATTGATGTGTCGTTGGTTTTGAAAAAACAATTCTAAGTGAAGCTTGATTGATAATATTTTAAAATTGCATTTAAAGGCAATAGACATGGACAACAGAATAGTCCACATAAATTTAATTATTTGTAAAACTTATAAATTTGCAGCATTTTAACATTTGTAGCTGTTGTAATTAAAAATTGGTAGAATTAATTTAAGAAAAAAAACGTCAATATAAGTAGACCTATAAACACTAGCATAAAATTATATGCTCTAGAAACAATAAATTATAAATGTTATAAAATAATAACCAAATTAATCTTCCATATTTTGTAATCATTTTTTTTGCAGTAATTTCAACTTAAAGAGGGTATCAAAGTAAGTTTTGTCGTCTCTTTGTCTATGTAATGAGATAAATAGCAAAAACACCAGAAGCAAAAATTATATTATGGAATTTGCACTAAGTTTATAGTTTAAACACCTATTATAACAATTTAAAGAAAATAATATTTTTGTGGGCATGATATATTCATTTTGTAAAACATGGGTCCGATAATGAATTTAAATGATTTTAAATTGTTTATGGATAGAAAACTATTGAGAGTGGAGAAAATTGAATTCTGTAAAGTTCCAACTAGATAAAATATCCAATCAATTAGTTTGCAAGGCAAAACATTTGGAAAACTTTTAATTGATTAAAATCAAGAAGATGACATATGTTTAAAAAACTGATATATCCATTGTTTTGCTCAAAATCTATAATATATCAAATTAGAATGTATCCTGAAGTATTTACAGTATAATTTGCACCCAAGATAAATTTAATATAATTTCAAAAATTATTATTCGGTTGCAAATAAACTACATTAATTATTATACTCATGTTAATTTATATAAAATATTACTATCTAACCAAACTAATAACACTAAGTTATGTTTTAATTTTATTCTGTATTTTTCCTACTTTGTTTAGTTTATATGTTTATATTTATATGTTGAATTGTTTTTAGATATGTTCTCAAAAAAAAAAAACCGGACATACTTCGCACGATGGGTGTACTTCGCACGACGAGTGGTATTCTCTTGACGGGCGTATTAAATTTTAAATAAATCTTTTCTTCAGTAAAACGATTCTGAACAAAGGAAGTTAATAATATAAGAAAAAAAAAATGTTCGAAAACTGTCCAAAATTTTTTTTTACATTTTCAAAATTTTCTTGTGCCAAAATCTTTTTTATAGGATTTTCTATCTATGTTTAAATTTTCATAAAATTCTGATCAATAAATTATGGTTTTCGAGTCATTTTTGTCAAATTTTGGATAGTTTTTTCCAAAAAAAACATTGAAGAATTGAGAAATTCAAAAAATTACCTCTCTTAAGTACAATCTAGAGACGAATCGGGTTTCAAAAAGTTATTGATCGAAACTTTTGGACAATTATTTCTATACAAAAAGTTGTACATAGAAAAAAAAAATAAAATAAACATCATTGTAAAAACACTAGCTTCTTCACTTCGTTCAGAATCTAAAATATATATATATATATAATTTGCCGTTGGCTATAAAAGCATTTACGTAGGAAAATTACAAATACCTATTTAACAATTACACTCCTTCCTTAATCTAGGCCTTAGATGAAAAGAAAAAAATGTATACTAACTCTGCTGTAAGTTTGTTTGCGTGTAATTCACAATGACCATGAATAAATTTATAAAAGTTCCATTCTCGACTTTGAGGGTCAATTTCAAAATTTCTTGCTTCAGATAAACTGCCTTCTTGCTGTGCACTATAAATTATTGAATAAACATAAAAAAAAATAATAATAATATAAAGGGTTCAACTAGTGTACAAGACAAAATTGATTAACTAAAATTAGTTCAAAATTACTAGTGTCTTAACATGAAATATAGCAAAACCACCAGGGGCGTATTGAGGAGAGATTTCAGCCCAGGAAAATTAAAAAAAATTCCGGCACATATACTAATTCATCAAATCATTAGCTAAAAATGATTATTTTAGTATAACTACAAAATGTTATTGACACATTTCAAATCATTTAGATGCGTTATAAAATTAAAAATTTATGTCAACATCAAAATTATTTGTTTTTAACAACTTGTGTTTTTACTATAAAGTATAATTCGTATAGAATTTATTTTTCAATCTCCATTAGCATGAAGTGTCTAGATTAGTGTCCCCTAATGTACAACGAATTCTGGTTTTTATATATTTAAAAATAGAATAAGGAATAAGTTCTCCAACAAGTTACTTTAAGATAATTAAATACATATATAAATATTATAATAGAATATGTAAGAAATTAGCCAGTCTTAAATTTTTCTGACCACGAATTTTATATTAAAAGGTAATTGTAATACTTTAAACCGCAGTCATATATAACAACATTTCGGGAGTTATAATTTAATCATTAAAAACTTCTAAACAGCGACTGCAGCTGCAGCTAAAACTACAATACCTATCTATATAGTTGAATTGCAAAGAGACTTTTCTACGTTTTTGTCTAAATCACTAGTGCATTTAGACTTCGGAACATTTTCATAATTTCTTTTCATATAATAAACTGTCATAATTAAATTTTAAAAAAAATAAATAAAATAGCAGTTAATCTTTAAATACCCAACATGCAAGACTATTATAACAACGTAATTTAAAATCTGAAAAAAAAATGAGCTCCCTTTCTTTTTCGCCTAGATGTAGGTAACTTATAAATCAAAGTATTGTCTAAAAATATATTTAAAAATTATTAAAACTATTTTTAAAACATTTGTAATCTTTAATACCACCTATAATGTATTTAGAGGCAATTAGTGAAGAAAACTATATAATTATGGTTTAAAATATTTTATTTAAAAAATTTGACATTCCAAGTAACCTTCTATAATGAATTGAATGTAATCTATTAAGGAATTTTTTATTTATTTTTTACTTCAGTTTAATTCAAATTTTTTTTTCTCTTAATCTACCTATTCCTCTGAAGTGTGTGGAACCATGTGATTGCATACAGACTTTCATTATGAATAATGAATTTATTAGAGCAGTAAAAAAACCACCCAGATTGACGAAATATGGTTTAATGTTAAGTTAATATAAAAGTTGTACGATATCTATAAGTTGTAATTGTGCAATACATTGTAACAACAGATTAGTACAATAATATAACTTCTCAACAATTATTTGCATTTCGTTGTCTGTTATCAAATAATTTTATTAATATATTAATAATTTTATTTTTATCACGAAATACTGTTTTATAAAAATTATTTGAAGAAGCAGCCCACCGGAAAAATTCCCGAATTCCCGGCAGTTAGGCACGTAGCTAAGGGGTGGCCTGGGGTGGCCGGGCACACACCCTTAGAAGTTTACTGGCCACCTCAACTATTTTGTTGATGTACTTAGGGTAAATTAAACGTTCATTAAATCTCAAGTTGAACAAAAATCATTGAGAGGAAGGATATGAACATCAAATAATTCTGATTGTATAAGTTTTTAATTCAGCATATTATAACATAACAGTTATTACAATTATTATTAGGTACATTGTTACAGTGATATTTTGACACCTATTTTTGTTCATCGTATGCCCTATTCTAGTGATGAATAGAAATTGCTGATGATGGGAGTGAGAATTAATGAAATGTTGGCAAGCAGCACAAATCGTGTCCTGCACCAGAGTACCTACAAGCGAGACTTGACTTGACCGATTTTTAAAATAATAATATAACAACGTGGGGACAATCCCTTCGGTGTGATGATCCTAAATTATACATAGGTAGGTATTTCATGTTGTGTAAGTACCATTCTAGTCTAATATTATTTGATAATCGTACAGTAGCACGAAGCATAAGCAGGGTTGTTAACTTTTAAATGAAAAAAAAAACCGGCTTTAACAAAATTAAAAATGTTTAACATTCATTTAACATAAATTTTTATTTTGATGAATTTTATAGCAACAACAATCATAGAATTGATAACATTGCTTATGGTTAGAAAAACTCTTTACTCAAATATGCAAAAATATAAATTAATAACTTTTAATATTCAATAAACATAAATAAAAAAAAAGGCCGGATCTGCTTCACACCATAGGTATTCTTCGCACCTTAAGTGAAATACTCTTGGTGGCAGGCTTTATTGTAAGGTGCAATAGGACACTAATTGTGCATTAAGAAATATAAAATGTGCAGTTGACTTAACAAACATGTGTACTTTAGGGTTAAAATATGTAATTAAATTTGCTTTACAGAAGGTATTTTCAATAACGCATATCGACTGCCTAATTAGAAAACCTCGTAAGTCACATTTTTAAAATTGTACATGCAAAGCAAAAATCTTAGTTGGATAAAATCAATAAACCAAAAATAACAAAATATCATATTTTGCATTACATTCTGGTATATAAATTCTATAATATAAATTAAAGGGAATGTATTTTTAATTTTATTCTATGAATTTTACACTAACAGATTGCATCATTATCTTTCAAAAAATTTTAACTTACAAGGTTTTCTAATAATTAGACTGTCGATATATTATTTCAAAATGTGGAAAAATTCAAGTGTCTGTATGTTATCTAATGCTTGGTCAAAACAAAATTTTACTATCGTTAAAAATGGATGTTGTGCAGAATTTATTACTGCCACCAGACGAGCTAAATTTACATAAATTGTATTTACGTTTAAGTTATAAGCGACCTAATTTCTGAAGTAGGTACTACAAATTTTATAAAGCCATTACGGCAGCGATCGTCGCCGATTATTGTATTACCTATTCGTATTTATTAAAGAGCAGATCAAGAGAGACAAAATAATTTATAAGCGAAATTATATTTATTAATACAATTTAGGACGATTTGTTGTATTTTAAGTTAATTATACCAGTACACTGTACAGGGATATGCGGTGTAATTAAATCTTACATTTTTAAACGATTCAATATAAAATAAAAAAAACTTTTTTTATAATAATATTTATAATAGAATCGAAAATCCTTTTCCCTACCTCATGAAAATATATTTTAAAACTATTATTTACTAAATTAGAAATAAAAGCAGGTAGACTTTTTTTTTTAATAAAGTTTTCAATTGAGAACGAGAACTTTGCGCTCCCCTTCTCCTCACAAGTCGCTGTAAAAATAATATAATATTATTTATGTGCAGTTGGAAAAATTTCTTAGAATAAAGCATGCTTGGCGGCTATATAGAATTTTAAAGAAACAATAAATCATTTCTTCGATAAAACGAATCTGAGCGAAGCTTCAATTACTATATAATAATAATAACCAACGATAGGGACATACTTCCCAAAATGTTATTTAATAATGTTGGGTATTCGATATTTGTATGCGTGTGTGTGCGTGCGTTCGTGCATGTGTGAATAAGGTACCTAATAAATGTCTTAGTAAAAATTATAAATGCAATCAAAATCTATTTTTATAAATTAATAAATCGTCAACTTCTCAGTAATTAGTGTAATTGACATTTTGGTCTTTTTATGGGAATCCTTAGGTTTAGAGCTATTTTATAGCATTAACTTTTTTCCAATTATAGATACATAGAATAAAATTCACTTAATTTTTTCAAATGTCCAGTTATAGTCCAATATTATTAATTAGCAACAAAGTAATCTGTCTATTTTTATTTCTAGTAATTTTTCCATACTTTTTCTGATTTTTTTTCAATTAAAACCTTGTAAAATTTTCAATTATTCGTCTGTGAAAAATTTTCTCACACCAAAATATTTGCAATATAATTCTCCATCTATATACCAAGTTTCATAAAGGTCGGTAGAACCAATTATATTTTATATACGTTTAAGTGTGTTATTATATATATGTGAAACTAATGAATTCTATCAAAATACTAAATTAAAACGGTTATAAAAAGAAAACTTGACTTACGATTTTTTAGATTTTTTCAGTACCGTTGAGAATACACATGAATGCGTTTGTATTAAATTTTCAGGTCTTAATATCCATACATTAAAATTTTATGAATTAAAAACTTACAAAAAACTAGAAATTTCCAATATTTTCAAAGTTCTGTGTTTACCTTAAAATTGGTCAAATATTTTTGAAAATTTTATGAGGTGTGCGTGTAACAATTTTTAGTAGTTGGTTAAAGTTTCAACTTTTTAGCTCCATTATTTTTGAAGTTTTGTTAAAAAAATGAAATCGAATTAATGAAAATTCGGGTTATGCCGTTTTTTGTTAATTTTTGAGTAGTCTAGGCATGCGCTTAAAAAAGTATTGAGAATTTTGAAAAATAATCTCTTAAAAGTACCAACTAAACAGTAAATCCGATCTATAGAGTTACTGGTTGAAACTTTTCGACCAGTATCTCTACTCAAAAAAATGTTTCCATACTTATATAAAAAAAAACACACACACACACGCAAATTTGTAAAACCAATATATTTTTCGCTTTCTCTCAGAATCTAAAAATATGTCTTTGGAATAAAAAAAAATTAAATTATATAGCCTTTAGTTAATATTAGTTTAAATATTTATTTGGACAGTTATACAGTGCTACTATAAGACAACTAAAAGGGTTATTGCACTAATAATTTAGTAAAAAGAGCATATTATTAAGGACTTAGGTATAATGATAAATCATTGATAAGATAAACTTATTTATGAAAATATAATAACCGGCCATCATATTATATGGTCGGTTTGATGGAATTGGGAAACCGGCAGCTGGCTGTGGTATTAAAAAACCGGTAAGGCCGACAAAAAACCGGTCGGTTGGCAATCCGCATAAGTCGAAGAAAAATTATTGTAAAATCATAGGTAGTAAAATTAACAAACGAGTACCTATCAATATTAAGAAAAATCAGACGATAAAAGTTATCCTTAAAATTAATGATTGGGTTACAGTTTAAATATACCTAACTATAATTATTATATATTTATCATATAATGCAGTGGTGGCCAAACTACGGCCCGCGGGCCAACTCCGGCCCGTCATCATTTATTATCCGGCCCGCAAATGTATTTCACATTATAGTACTTATTTGCGTATCTTATAATATTTGACAATTATGTAAAA
>JAIPRM010013089.1:0-11668 GCA_025469315.1 Stegophylla sp. TES_Ste_2020 | reverse complement strand
ACTGGAGTACGTTCTCGTAACGAATTAAACGGTAGAACGTGTAACTATACTTGTCGCAGAAATCTTCGTCATTTTCTCTCGAATTCCAGAGAAATATTATTTCATCTTGATAATAATTATCACTCACGAGCGCACACGCACACACACATTCGATTGCATACATACGCGCACCCAATCACTTGTTCTCATAAAAGTCGCAACGTTCTCTACAGAAAAGCACATTTAACAGGATGCATCTGTCAGTTAAGTTTTTCATAACCGGAAATGAACGCGATGACGTTTTAAGGGGAAAGTCAGTGGGTGGAACTATTGTACAAAAATCTAGCGTGTCGATTAAAAACATGGAAAGTCTTTTGGTTCTCCCATTGTGCGCGTGTTTCCCGCAGTTCATAATAACGTCTTGCAATGAAAAAAAAAAAAAAATCGCCATCTCCCCCATTTCTTGACAGGTGATTCCAAAACAGCATCTCGCATGGGGTGGAAATCCGTGATGGATATCCCTTAAGGGGGGTCCGACTGGCTGCACTATTCAAGAATTCACCCCCACTGGCGGGTTCATTAATAACGTTAATAAAATATAAAAGAATCGGTAGGGTGTAAACTTCGCGTCTATTATACGTATATATATAATATATACTCTGATCGATCTAACAGACACATCGGACAAAACGCATTTAACAGTGACCAATGTTTTCTTTTTTCTACGTTTCGATCAGATGAGTTATTATTCAGATAAACAGTTCAAACGTTCGTGGACAAAATAATATAAAAATAATCATTGGTGTGGAGGGAGGACATATTAACACCTGGCTTTTCCAAACCACAAAAAAAAATAATAATAATTAATGAACACTGTACAGAAAATTCAACATAATATAAATGATTTACTCATTAGTTATTTCTAAACTTATTTTAATAGATTAATATTGCACATTTATCTGAGTAAAAACTCAACGCCTAGTTTGCACCATTCAGTCTAATCTAATCTTATAAAGTTATGACCACAGATTAAATGAAATAATTTTCACATGTTGACAACATAAACGTTGTAAACGCCTCATTTTCATCATCATGCAACAAGACCAAATTAGTAGTAGTTCATGTCATGTCATTTTCATATTGGATATATTATATATATATATATATATCCAGTTATGAAACAAACGTTACCAACATTACTACACGGAAGCGTAGTAATATCATCTGAAAAAAAATATTTTTGACAATTTCTGACAATTTCTATTTTGTACCTTTACATTTCAACCTGGTAACTCGAAATTTTGAGTTTGTTAAAAAATAATTCCTATTATTGGTATAGTGTTATCAGGGCCGGCTCAATACCATAGTAAAATAGACGCATAGGTCGACACTAGTTTAGAGGTGACAAATTTCGAATGAACCTAATTAATTATTTTAATATTAATCTTATTGTATCCCTACCTCAAAGAAATTAACTATTGAATAGTGGTTGTATAAATAAAATTTTCTTAGGGTGGCGAAAATCCTGATTATTCATAAAAGTCACTAAACAAATAGTATCAATTTTTAAATGACAAACACGAAATTTCAAGTTCCTAAGTTAAAAATGTCATCTTTTGAAATCAATACTTCGAAATGAAAAGTCAAAATTACAAGTTGAAAAGTAAGTTGAGATAACAAGTAAAAATGACATTATTTTGAGTTCCTAATAATTCGAAATTGTCAAAAATATTTAAAATTACGTATCTAGTACCTACTTCCGTATCACTAAGCATAAAACAATCAATGAATTATTTAAAATTATAAAACTCCAAATCAAATGAGCAACTCACATCCGTCAACATTTTACAAATAAAACGTGACTACACTCAACATTAAGAAAACTTCTATGTACAAATTTAATAACCTTATTGAAGAAGGAAAAATCATGTAATGATGTTTTTGTTTATTTTAGAAATTGTTTACAAAATTAATAGACATAATACGTATCTATTTCCTATTATCTTGAAGACTGTTAGTTTTTTCAATCTATTGAAATGTGTTTTATAATTATTTATGTGACAAATCCATCTAAAACTCACATACTATTGAGAGGTCACCTAGTACACTTTCAGAAAAGTCAAAACTGTGTTAAAATTGACAGTATCTGAAACAAGACTCACGGCATTGTGTATGTTAAATTGACATAGAAAAAATGTATGATTTCAATTTGACAATAAGTATTATAAAGTATTTTTTTTTTTTTAATAAACGAAATTTAGAATTTATGCTTAAATATTAAGAAAATTATACTATTACAATAACATGTATAATACATTTTATTTTTTTACATATTGTATTTAATTTTTTTTTTTATTGTCCTTGGATTTTCATAGATCGACACTGTTGATTATAATATTATGTAATATGGAATGAGATGACTGCTACAATATTATAGCTTTTTTCTTATCACACACTTAGCATATTTACTGTAATTATACGAGGCTGTTCGAAATCAACAGACCATTATAAATCCATTCATTCCGTTGGTTGATTTCGTCGTAAATAAATAATAGAGTATACGAATATATAGCCAAAGTCATTGGAAAAATAGGAGAGCTGAAAAAATTACACAATACAAAAACCTAACGTACAGAGAAAATCATAAACGGTCTAACAATATTCGTTGACGACGAAATAATAGGAAATTAATCGCCGATAACGTTAATTCGTGTAGCAATTAACTGTGTCTGAGAGAGATTACGATTGTTATTACGATGCGTAATTCGTATACGATTGGAAGCACGTCATGAACACTATACTGCCGTCGTCGTCGTGGAACCGAAACGCGGACGATTCGACGACTACAAAAACTCGCGGTTTCCCGACGCGCATCGGAGGCTTATTACCACTGATTATAAAATAGACAGATAGCCCAATATGGTATAGGGATATTTCGCTACTACATTACTGTTTGTAAAAATTGCCGATAAATGGCATTCTATCAAAAAACAAATAGTGTTATTCTTATTAAAATTACACACGGACTTCGTCTGGCTGCCTGGGTCATAGAAAAGATAAAAGCCGGTTTTACAGACAACGTTATTTACAAATTGCCATTATTTTGTTATCTATTTCTTCCAACCCGTGACCATACGTATACCTAAATGAAGCATTGAAATGGAATACGCTCAGAGTGATCTTTTGAAAATAATCAAATTACCGTATCGAAATATTGTATCCCTTGCTCAATCGGATCACTGATAAGGAACTGTTAACATTGATAAGGAACTGTTATCATACTTTAAAATTAATGTTATTGTTTTTGTATGTCTTATCTAATATGATAATATCAAAGTTTAAAGTGGTACCAAATAAAAAAAATAATTTTATTTTTCTCAAAATGATCACTCTTAGCGAATTCTATTTGATTGCTTCAATTCACTATACGTAACAGTATACGGTATGGCTACTCCACATTTATTCTTTACTCCAGAGGTTCTCAAACTTTTTAGGCCAGGTCCCCCCACTTTGATCAAATCCAGACGTGGGCCCCACTCATAAAAATAATTTTAATAGTCATGTTTAGAGTACCAAAAAGTTAAAAACAAACAACAAATACAGGCCAATATTTATACTAAAATAACCAATTTATTTTAAAATAAAATAAGTATATTTATTATAAAAGGTTTTGATTAATCGGTCACTTTTAATATGTGATAGGTGGGCTTGTTTTTTTTTTTTTTCATCACAAAGTTTGGTGAAACGAGGAGAGACTCTTATACACTCTACAGGACGCGATCATTATTATGCAAATTTCACAATCTTTTTCTGCCGTACTAATTATACAATGCTGATTTTTAAATATTTTCGCGCTCCCCTTATAAAGTTTTCGCGGCCCCCTAGAGGGTCACGCCCCACACTTTGAGAACCTCTGCTTTACTCTATGATTTCTTCACAGTATCGTAATATTATATTATTCGATATGAGAAACGAGCCGTCTATACTCTACTCTTGAAAACCACCAATCTGCCGTAATATTACATGTCACTGATGTCCGTTTCAATAGCATTGAACTCAATATTAAAAGGAATGATTGTTAACTATTTTAGACATTATCTGGGAATAAAAACGTATTTTAAAAATTAATGGTATTACCAAAGCCTCTTGAGCCCCAACGCCGCCGTACAACTTGTTGACGCTCTGATTGGTCCGTTTGAATTTCGCGCCAACATTATTAATTCTTATCATAATATTAATAAATAATATCAATTGTCAAAGCGCATGCGTGGGGACTTGGATTTATTCCAAACACCCGCCGTGATCAAGGGCACGACTCGCTTCGCTCGCCGACCGATCCGCAAATCAAAAATACCCTTCGACTTGCTGTGCAACGTAGGAACGTTTTGGAAAAAATGCAAAATATTACGGGCGGCCTGGGGTGGCACAGTATAAACGCATGCCCAATCGACCTAACAACAAGCGAGGTGAAAATAAATGGAAAACCAGTGGCTATTGCTAACAAACCGCTATTACGACTATTTGAGTTCTTGCTTCGAAATTCAAACGGACCAATCGGAGCGTCGATAAGTTGTACGGCGCGCTGGAGCTCCAGAGGCTTTGTTACTATGCCATCGGGGGGACATAGAATATTAACCGCGGATAACGCGCCTAAGTGCAGTACATAAATTTTTGGTTGGACGCGAAACGTCTTGGTACCCCATAATGCATAATAATTCGGATAACGTTTCAAAAAGGGGGGGGGAAAATAGGAAAAAACGACCGAGTTCCCCGAGCATATTTTTCTTCGGGGTCGTTTCGACGCGGACAAACAGCGATAAATATCATTGCCACCGCAGAGAACACACTCGCTGTTATCGAGAGACGTCCGGCTCCCAAAAACAAGGAATAAAAATAAAATTACAGCCCCCCCCCCGATGTGGCCGAGAGGGTCGTCTTGATGCACACGCGCCGCCCGCACACTCGTATTCGTATTTTAAGCGCGTGCACGCGGGGAGATTGCGATTTATATTTATGTTTTGGAAATTCGACCGGAACGATAGTCGTCGCACGCATTATTATCGACTATAGTGGTGTAAACTATGAGTGGCGAGGGGTGACGAATATCGCGAGTTCTCAAAATTATTGTTTTACGATCCTGAAAATATCTGAGATCAGTGGCGTATTTATTGTTTAGGATTTTTTTGTGTGGATATGGAAATTTTTTACTTTTTGGCGGCCTTCTTTTTTCAATAAAAAATAATAGGAACACTCGTTAAAAATTACCGTAAGTGCGTATACAATATTACTATAATGTATAAATATTATAATTTCATAATAATTATTACATTACAATAATTTCATGAAAAATGCATTCACATTTCGTTTTATAGTCATCAATCATTAGTTGATTGAACGTAATATATTATTACGAGCAAATCATACGAATAGATCAAGTTCATAATAATAGAATATTTGTTTCAAAGACCCGAGTTTTAAAGCCTCAAGAGGTTTTGGTGTTTTAAAGAGGATATAAATAAATATAAAATTTAATGACACAATGTATCTTCTTAGTTTATTATAGCTTCTAGTATTCCAATTAAATTTTTTTTCATATTTTGCATATTTCTAGACGATTGCATATTATAAGAAAAGTACATAATATTACAATAACAATTTGACAAAAAATTTTAAGATCTATTTTTAACTTTGGGTTCATTTTGAATTCGTCTCAGTCTTGTCAAATTAAAAAAACTCAAAATGTTATAATACAAAATCTTTTTATACAATATTTATTAGGATTCAAAATGAAATTTTTTATGTGACTTGTAATATAATTAAATACTCAATAAAAGTATTTTGATTTAGAGTTAATTTATAAATTATTAAAAGTTATGATGGATTATATATGAATGTTTTACCTCAAATTGGTTTTAAAGTTACAGGATTTGATCCAAGAAATAAAAATTTTCATGATCCCCTTAGACAAATAAATTATGTTAATGAGAGTCTAATATGCCACTTGTTTAAGTCAAGTAATGAACTAATATATATATATATATATATATAATGTGGCTATATTAAAACAGACGAGTAAAAATCATTGACGTGAGAACGCGGAGTAAGATATTTATTTATTTTCGTTCATTTTTTTTAATAGATTTTCCTAACTTGAGGCAAAATTATCGAGAGTAGAGAAAAATAACTTCAATAGTATTACAGTATGTCTATAAAATTATCTACCGATAATATAGAATAAACGTTCTGATCCGTTACAAGTTAACCCCAATAATACGACATATTGTATTATCTTTACAGCTATAATAATAAACAGGAACGTTCGTGTAATTTTCATATAACATTTTGTGCATTTATTTTTTATTAGATAGGGGAAGCTTCCGGACGTGTCTGTGAGCTTTCGGCGACTTATGCGGACCCCTTTTATTCGGTCCAACTCGCGTCACTGATTGTCGTCGCGTATTTCCATAATTTCAGTTTGTTCTCCCGTCCCCCATCCACCTTTGGACGACGGTAATTCGTATATTATAATCGTACAACCATTCGCATGTCATATTGCAGCTGCAGGGCCTCGTATATAGTCACTATACGTGAGGTATACACGTGATATATAGGTAGTAGCAATTCACTCGCGCTGCACAACAATACACATGCCAGTGTTTAAACTCACCGGGACTCGGCAAATGATAAAACCTTTTCGGGTCAGCAGCGTATAATAATAATTATTAAACGGCTCTAATGTATATCGAACGGCCCCGGGCCTGCGAAATTCCACTATAATCTAGTGAATAATAATAACGCGCGCGTGGCAATGGCACTATAGTCATTTTAGTTTACCTATATTCCAAAACAAAGACATTGAGAAACTTGAAGTTTAATAAAAAAAAAAAAAAAAAATGTTTAAATTATTATTCGAAAATATTTCATTGAAAAAAAAGAACAAAACCGATTTTATGAAGTACTTATTTCACAATAAAAACTACATGAATACAATGTGAACGGTAAACCATTCAGTAATGATCTTATAATTATCTCAACAAGTCTGAATATAGTATATTATTATTGTAATAGTACTAATTACTGAACAAATATAAGTACGTCATTATTATTGGTCATTATTGTTATCGAGCCATTATAATATTACTTGCTCAGTCAGTTTATCTCTTTGAGTTTTACGAAAAAATACTAAGCAACGGAAACTGTCACGTATACTATGCTAATTATTATGCTGTAGAATAAAAATTATGCTCATAATACCAAATGCAAAAGCTGTGAATTTTTGAAATAAAAATATAAAATATAAATTTTTTTAATCGCACAAGAAAATACATTAAATCAATAAAAAAAAAACTGAAATCTTACATTAAACGGATTTCGATCGAAATTTAAGATAACTTTAATTATATGGATATGTGTACCCCCCCCCCCATAATATTATAATAATATGCGTATTTTAATTATATCATAAGCGTGTAATTTATTCCAATGAAATATGCGTTTTAGGATAGGCTCATCGATTGTAACATTAAAAAACAACAAAGGTACCTTCACTCCATGTTAATACATTTCAAAATGAGGGGTTTAAGGGTGTGTTGTTTTCTTTGTGCGTAAAACATCAAATGCTTTTTACACGGCCCGTTTAAAGCGTTTGGCCTCGGGTCCTCGGCAAAATGTACGGTCGACCCTGTGTGCGTGTGATTTTGCGTGCATCCGTATGTGTATGTATAATGAGTGTGGATTGTGCATGTGTATGTGTACGTGTGGTATACACCTATGAGCAGCAGTGTGTGTGTAAGCGTGTGTTGATGCGTATGTATATACGTGTGTATGTATGTTTTATGCAATATTACGCCTCAGGTACGAGAACGTATAGATGATACATATGCAACAAGTATATCAGGTGAGTTAAGCATAATAATTAGATTATTCACAGACAACTGTGAACTAGCCGAGGACGGGAGTAATTTTTCACAAGCGATTTACAGTATGACGACATGATTTTAGATTCTGAACGAAGTGAAGAAGCTAGTGTTTTTACAATGATGTTTATTTTTATTTTTTCTGTGTACAACTTTTCGTATAGAAATACTTGTCCAAAAGTTTCGATCAATAACTTTTTGAAACCGGATTTTCCTCTAGATTGTACTTTAAAGAAGTCATTTTTTGAGTTTCTCAATTCTTCAATTTTTTTTTTTTTTTTGGTAAAAACTACCCAAAATTTGACAAAAACTACTCGGAAACCATCATTTTTCGATCCGAATTTTATGAAAATTTAAATATAGTTAGAAAATCCTATAAAAAGATTTTGGACATTTTTAGAAAAATTTTTTTTTCTTATATTATTAACTTCCTTCGTTCAGAATCGTTTTACTGAAGAAATGATTTATCCTACCATTAAAGTAATCAGTAGGGCTTGGATATGTATGTTCTAAAAAGTCATAAAATATGCCTTTATGCATCAAACATTTTTAAATATGCCTTAATAAAATGTTTTCTCCTTCTGAAATATCAAAAATCATTTTATTATTTTTTAATTAATTACTAAAATAACCAGAAAACCACAAAAAGACCTTAACGTTGTAAAATATGCTCTAAAAACTAAACATTTCTAAAATATGCGAAAATAATAAAATCATTTTGTACACTAAACTATCATAAAGAAAAAATATGCAAATTCATACATATCCAAGCCGCACAGTAATCAGTAATTTGTGATCAAATGACGTACTCAAGATTTCTTAAGAATAGGAGAAGTTGGGATAAGATGAGTGAGAAAGGAATTTAAAAAATATAATGTAGCTGTTGAGAAGTACAGATCCTGTGTTAAGATTTTAATAGATTTTTTTTTGATATTTCAAAAAATTTTCTCATTTTTTTCTTTTCCTCCGGAATTGAGCGTCACCTTTACACTGGATTTATGTCACCCTAAGATGACATGTCACCCCTGTTGAGAATCACTGCTCTTATGGTACTTTAAAGAGGTCATTTTTTGAATTTCTTCATTTTTTTTTTTTTTTTGAAAAAACCACTCAAAATTTGACAAAAACGACTCAAAAACCATCATTTTTTGATCCAAACTATATGAAAATTTAAACATAGGTAGAAAATAATATAAGACAGATTTTGACGCAAGAAAATTTTGAAAATGTGAAAAAAAAATTTTGGACATTTTTCTAACATTTTTTTTCTCATTTATTTTTTATATTATTAACTTCCTTCGTTCAGAATAGTTTTATTGAAGGAATGATTTATCATTTCTTTGAAATTCAATACACCCGTCAAGAGAATCCCACTCGTCATGCTGCAAAGAACACCCATCGTACAAAGTATGTCTGGCTTTTTACGTTTTAAACGCATAGCCCTCGAATTTCACGGAGGGATTTTTCCGAATTCCTTTGACCAGCGGTTACTTATCAGATTACTGCCCGGTGATTTTTTTTGACTTGTTTAATTTGATTTAAAAATGTTTCAATAAATAAATACCGCGTGATTCGTGGAGAATGGGTTACGGTCAGAATGTGTGTCCTTGTCTCGGCGACAGTTGCCTTATATCGCGACTATGAACAGTCTCGACGTGTCAAAAGTTCACGGAGAAGTTGCCGTCTGACCTAACCGAACCAAGTAGTAAGTAACCTGCACCCGTTTCCCACCCTGCTGTTCGCCGACACTTCTACGATGACATAAAATTGTTACTACTCATATTGATCAGTTTCTATTTTTACATGCAGAGCACGACGAACTTTACGCAGTACGAAAGTGTAAAAAAATCTTAAAAAGGGTAGTACGACAAAACAACGTGTACTGTGTAATACCTTTATAATATTATGCCCTCACATTATACAACAAACAAATAGGGGTAGCCGGCGGGTGGTTATTTATTATCAATTTTGAACATTGTTGTACTACATGGGGCGTCATTTGGGCGGTGGCAGAACTGCGAAAGTATGCGTTCGCTCTACTCTAGACACTGAAGCAGCTAATGTAGATCTGTTCAAATACACTTTTACCATTCTTTCGTCCAACAGAAGTCAAAGTAATATGCTATAATCTATAATCAATATGGCGTAACGAATCACCATTCGTAAATCATCATGATTCGTTACACTGTATTGATTACAGATTAAAGTGTATTACGTTGACTACTGTTGGATAAAGGAAAGGTAAAAATATATTTTAACGTGCCCACATTAGCCGTAGGGGTTTTAGTCGAAAACAAAATGATATTCGGTTTCAGATGATACACAAAGTAGTGAATGTAGAAAACATTTTTGTAAAAATGTTAGATCTGAACAACAATACAACTGAAAAAAACTTTAGAGCATACTCGTGAAGTTAATGTTCAAAAATTACAACCACAAATTATTCGCTATTTACTACGTATAAAAAGTGCAATTCACGGAATACTCTGTTCATCATCTGTTCTCTGTGAGCGCGATTTTCAGTCGCACGTTACAATCAGTGATAGTGTAACTCATCGTTTCTCAATCTTTTTAGTGTCACAACCCCCAAAATAGGTATAAAATTTGAGAAATCACTTCGTGACCCCCTCTCCCCATATCTATATTATGTACAAATTTGAACAATAAAAATTTGCTATCAATAACTAAACGAAATAGGACATAAGTAGGGACCGGATTTAAATGCACAAAAAATCCTCGAAAAAATGCTTGAAAAAAAGTCAAAAATGTACTTAAAAATATATTTTACCTTGAAAATGCTCTTAAAAAACACATTTAATTGCGAAAATGCACTGAAAAAAAGGTCCTATTCATTTTAATATTTTAATTTATTTTACTATTTGCCGTCTGTCGAGTCCAGGTGACCATAAGTAAAAATAAAATTTAAACTTTATAGCAATTACAAAGAGATTTATAGATATTATTAAGGAAAACCCAAAAAACATGGATAGTAGTATTTTTAATTAGCTAAATTTAAATTATTGACTTATATAATGTACAGATATTATAAATTAACATTATAGGTTTATTGTTCAAATATACAATTAAAACGAAATAAAAAGACTGAAAAATGCTGAAATAGCCCTAAAAATGAAAAAAACATCGAAATATGTTAAATTAATAGAACTTTTAGTTTTGAGGTCTCTGTCACACGAAACAAATTTTGCATTTGGAAAGCATTTCCTAAGATTACCCAAAAAAATATGCATTTTGCATTGAAATCTGGGCCCTAGTCATAAGCATACCATTTTGAATATCAATTTATAAATACCTTGTTTAGTAATTTAAACTTGTCACAGGTAGGTAAACGTTATGTCTCGGGTTGTTGGGAATTTCCATTACCGTTTATTCTTTCGTTCAATAAAAAGTTTTGAATTAAAAGGTTCATTTGAATCAGCGTTTTATTGTTTTTGAGCAACCCCTCCTAGTCAAAGTGATCGCTACCCCCGGGTCGAGAAACTCTGATGTAACTCAAAAATTGCTAGCTCGATAGTGAAGTTTTCCACTGAGCCCACTGTACGAGTTGGGACGTTATCATGAGTACGCATCGTGTGTGTGTGTATGTCGGTGAAATTTCATTTTTTAAGGTCATACGTTATAAATTATAATAATAATATGACGTAGTGTCACGCGTTTTAGACTTAGAAGTTCTTAAAATAAAATAAAATATTTACGCTTTTTTTTTTTTTTTTTTTTTATTGAAAAAGTTTTTTAGGGACCCAAATGAATAACGA
>JAIPRM010013088.1:0-11669 GCA_025469315.1 Stegophylla sp. TES_Ste_2020 | reverse complement strand
TTTTTTGACAAAAACGACTCGGAAACCATCATTTTTTTGATTTGAACTATATGACAATTTAAACGTAGATAGAAAATGTGAAAAAAAAATTTTGGAGATTTTTCTAACATTTTTTTTCCTCATTTATTTTTTAAATGACTCTCTTACATAAATGTTGGTGACTCCTGTTTTAGTCTCTTTAGGCGCACACTGCATAGGTACCTATGTAATACTTTAATTAGAACAATTTAAAAACCATTTCGAATTTTGATTTGAATACATAAAAAAATTATTGAAAAATAACGCGAATAAAATTTCCCAGTGAAAAAATCAGACATGGATATTCGCACCACGGGTATTCTCGGCTTCTTGGCTGGGATTTGGCGGGTATGTTAAATTTTAAAGAAACGACAAGTGATTTCTACAGCAAAACGATTTCGAGGGCGGAGCTTCAGTTCACATAAAACAATTTTACTCGAAGTTCATATGAAGTTTATGAATATTCTAAAATAAAGTATTTTGATGGGGCGGGGGGGGGGGAAATTCTAATGGAGTATGTATAATATTTGTATAGTGTATAGTGTATATTTGAATAAAAATCCGATCAAGTCCTTTTGAAGGATTTCGGTTTTTTTCTTTTTTTTTTACCATACCTCGCGTATTAAAATTCCTCCCCTCTGTATCGTTTACATCATTACACTACTCGTATACCTATCTATAAATATATATAAACAGCCCTTACCGTCGTTCAATCTCTCGTGGGTACGTGTATATAATCTGTTGAGCGTGAAATGGGAAAACTGATCGGATCGGATTTTGCGTGCTCACCTGATAACGACCCCGGGGCAGAGGGGAATGATGTGGGGGGTGGAAACAGACGCAGCAGTGGTGGTGGTGATGATGGTGATGAGAAGGCGTACAAAAGGGGTATTAGCGTTGACTCGTACAGGCGGCGGCGGCGTATGTAGTCGCCCGTGCTTATACAGAGCAAAGCAAATCTCTTTGTAATTGTTTTAAGTCGGGTCTCTCTCTCTCCATCAGTGCCTCAAAAAAGAGCTTTTAGTCTCCCATTGTCTCCGTTTGTTCGGTCGAAGTAGTGGAGAAAATTTAATGACCGACGACGGGGACCACTGCTACCAACGTTCATTGTATACTATATACACATATATACATATACATATATATATATATAAAGCCGTTATGTACTCTCTCTGTATTATGAAACGATCGATCAGTCGTGGCACTTGATTGCTTGATTGCAACGTATTGTATTAGACAGGAAATAAAGAGAAAGGTTGACGGAGAGAGAGAGAGAGAGAGAGAGAGAGAGAGAGAAACTAGAGGGGGAAAAAAATGCCATGTTTGATTTTATTCGATTCCTCTTATTTCTGCGTGAGAAATTTGTACTTGAGTATTTATTATATATATGTGCTGTTTCTCTTGTACTTGTACACACTACCCCTTTTCGATATAGTGATTTATGCACATTCGTCTCCAGTGGGAGGAAAGGAGTGCCATGTTTTTAGTAGTGAAATTTACATAGAACTACCCGCTGGGATTGAAATAATTTGTCTCTATTTAAATTGGTTACACAGTAAAGGCGGGGACATTTCCCCGGCATTGCGACGTCGCTACGCTCGGCAATTGTTCGTTTGGCGTAAAAAAAAAATAACCTCGTCGACGTTTTCACCTCTTCGTGTATATAAAAAAAAAAAAAAAAATCACCCCATCGAAATTTCGGCATATTAATAATAATAATAATAATAATAATAATAAAAACAATAAATATAATATACCGTCAATGGTGACGACAAGCTTTTTCGTTTGTCCGGAGACGAATCTCACAAGTCGTTATCGAACAACAATAAAACTTACCCCTAAAAGTATCTATATATATATAACGCACACAGGTAAAGAAATCTCTGAATTTTAACCGAAGATATTAATAATATAATGATTACTAGTGTATTATCAATGAGGTTCGGTAATCATTGAGGTTATGTTTATATTCTACAATTTCGAAAGATATCATTAAATACAGAATTTTGCATTTTTTTTTTTGTCTACAAGTGATATAAAATGCTATCGAACCTACACTGCATAACCATTTGGAAAATTAAAATAATATGTATTTTGCATATTTTTAGCATTTTTTAAAACATTTATTTGCATTTTTACGTTACTCCTTCAAGTATTATGTCAATTTTATATATTTCAACTTAATCTCGTTAAACTTTTCTTTTTGTAAAATTTTAGAATGCACGGAGTAATATAAGTAGATAAAATTTTTTTTTCCAGTTTTACAAACTTCCCAATTTGTGAAATAACTTTATTTTATCCCTTTTACGCATTTGAACGAATTACATTTTTATGGCGATTTTTACACATTTGTAGTTAATTTTTTTTTGAGTTTTTATTTTTCAAGTATAATTTAGAGTTCTTAGGTCATAAATATTAAACTATGATATACAAATTGCCGATAAGAATTAATTTAAATATATATTATTAATTATGGATCATACAGGTAGGTATTTAAAAAATATTTTAAAAAGTGAAATCACTATGCAAGTTTAGTTAATAGAATAATCATTGCCTCGTTAGTCGTTTACAAATAGCTTCGGCATTTAGCATTGGTAAAACACATTAGTCTATAATGTTAAAAATTTCCATAATTTCAACCGATTTGTATGTTAAACGCAGTGATGACGTCATCATAATGTGTTCATTTTAATAATACACTTATCATAATTCTCTGTAGTTAATTATGCCTCGTTTGATTTGAGCACAAAGTGCCGAATAAATTTATTTTGGAATTATGTCATTGGCTTCTGTTATAATATTTGATATGAAACGAACCCGTACAACGCGTATAATATCAGTACGGATTAAGGACACGGTCAGACAGATGGTATTATATACGCATTATAATTTATACGTATTCAACGGGAAATTCGGTTTTTTGAACGAAACAAAGGATAGAGGTAGAGACGAGAGGCAGGTTCTCACAAAAGAGAACTTGATTTTTTTTTTTTTTTTTTTTTTGAGAGAGTTATCTCTTTCAAGGACCTTTTAAAAACCAGGTCTACAATGCAAATTGAAAATCTATATTATATTATGTATAAATATAAATATCTCTTGTGCAGACTAGAAATAAATCTAATACTAATTTAAACACTTATAAAATTACTCATACTACAGTTGGCAACCAGAGCCCAATTAACAAAGGCACTTAATTACGTAAAAAACTTTTAATTAATCTTGATCACTTAATGTGTTTAAAAATTTTGTTTGTAAATTAACTTTTGATGATATTGTTCTATAATATTTGATTAGTATAGTAATAGTTTTTAGCAGTAATAACTAGATAAATATTTTAATGCATGTCTTCGTTTATGTTAACTATTAAATTGTAATTTAAATTCAACAGTATTTAGAACTCTCCTATTTCAGCACAAGCGTAGCTTTTGAAAGGGATGCTATAATATTATTTTGTGTTTTGTATTTTGTATACTTATGTAATTGTATATATATATATATATATGATGGTTTTTGTAGCACTTAATGAAATAAATATTGTGCAGAAAAACAGCGTACAACGATATGGAGTAGACATGACGTACGTTTTAATGACATTTTGAGAAAATTGAATTGTTATAATTATTATTATAATTCTGTAAATACGTGTTATTATACTTTTAAAAACATGCGACATTCTGTTACATTCTTTTATGAGTTATGCACAATGGATATTTTGAAAGGTGTATTTCTTTTAAATTTCAATAATTTTTTTATGGGTTTTTGGGCTTGAGAATAATTGAAAAATGTACATATCTTAATGTTATATAGAATATTTTATCTTAAAGTCTACGAATACGAGTTCGTCTCGTTTTTATCACTCTTTTTCTGCGTTTAAAACTAAACGAGAACTACACAGCGTCGGGAAACTTTGAAAATTACGAATGTCTTTATTCCAATAAAAATTAACTGTGTAACAACAATTCAATTGATTAACTTTTTTTTAATGGTTTGTGCCATAAACTCGAATGACCCCCAAGCGCGCGTTTAAGACGAATATTGATATAAAATAAAATTCCGTCCCCCATCGAAAAGCTGAAAAAGTACAATGGAAACATTGTGATTTTATTCGGTACATTATTTTAGATTCTGAATGAAGTGAATAAGCTTGTGTTTTTACAATGATGTTTATTTTTTTTTTTTCTGTGTACAACTTTTCGTATAGAAATACTTGTCCAAAAGTTTCGATATCAATAACTTTTTGAAACCGGATTTGCCTCTAGATTGTACTTTAAAGAGGTCATTTTTTGAATTTCTCAATTCTTCAATGTTTTTTTTTGGAAAAAACTACCCAAAATTTGACAAAAACGATTCGAAAACCATCAGTTTTTGATCAGAATTTTATGAAAATTTAAACATAGATAGAAAATCCTATAAAAAAGATTTTGGCGGAAGAAAATTTTGAAAATGTGAAAAAAATTTTGGACATTTTTTGAAAATTTTTTTTTTTCTTATATTATTAACTTCCTTCGTTTAGAATCGTTTTACCGAAGAAATGATTTATCGTTTCTTTGAAATTTAATACGCCTATCAAGAGAATACCACCCGTCGTGCGAAGTACACCCATCGTGCGAAGTGTGTCCGGCTTTTTTTTTCTATTGTGTTTTTAATCTTAAGTTTGGAAAATAATTCGAGAAGTTCGTACACTCAACGATCCATATATTTCTTCTGTGGGTTTATTTTGTAATAAATACCGTTATCATACGATACGGTAACTCATTAATAATACGATAATTACTACGTACAACGTAGTTTCATTAGGTTTCACAAAGCAGAGGGTTTTTGTTATATTATGCTCTGGTGGTTATGTTGCACACTAGAAACGTCAAAAAAAGTTCACTAAACACTCAAAAATAAAAATTAATAATAAAATTCTTAAATTGAAAAATATGTGCTTTTGTTGGATTTTTGTGAAAAAATGTGGCAGCGCAACAGTTAGGTTATGTTAGGTCAGTCTAAAGACCCTCAATTTTTTAAGAGATTTTTTGATAAGTGAACAGGATTGTGTTAGATGGCGAAAAACAAAATTGATGCGTGAGTTAAAATCACTCGGCTAAAGTTTAAATAGTTAAGTTCTCAATACTTTATTTTTCCAAAAGCAAGGAAAATCTGTTGAAAAATTTAGTGAAAACGGCGGCCAAATGCGCCGTGAGTGAAATTTTCATGAAACCTATTTTAGTAATTTCACCGTAACCTCGAAAACTAGAAGAATTAGAAACTTGAAATCTTCACACCTCATTTATACATATATTATGGATTACTAAGTGACGTGTGTTCACACCAGTGAACTTAAAATATTCTCTGACAGTCCTAAGCCTGTGTGTAGGTGGAAAGGTAAATATGTGCGCAAACGAGTTGTAATTTTAGTGAATGTGCGCAAACCAGGTGCACCTTATTTTACCATAACATTTAAGCTTAAATATGAATAAATAATTACAAATATGTAATATGTAATGTCCAACCCGTGGCCATAGGTATACCTAAATGAAGCATTGAAATGGAATACGCTTAGAGTGACCTGTTGAAAAGAATCAAATTACCGTATCGAAATATTGTATCCCTTGCTCAATCGGAGTTCCACTGGTGAGGAACTGTTATCATACTTTAAAATTAATGTTATTGTTTTCGTACGACTTATCTAATAATATGATAATATGAAAATTTAAAGTGGTACCAACCAAATAAGAAAAATAATTTTATTTTTCTCAAAATGGTCAATCTTAGCGTATTCCATTCGATTGCTTCAATTCACTATACGTAACAGTATACGGTATGGGGCTACTCTATAATATATTCTTTACTCTATGGTAATATCTTAGTATTCCGTCGCGAACAATAAAACAATAGTATATTAATAATTACATAATATTATAAATAAATGTGACATTTCGTGTAGATTTTTGTTATTTCCGGTCCCTCCCGTGACTGCTTTTGGACGTTGTAATAATAATAATAACGGAAAAGCCTAACGGGACTATACACCGCCGCTCATTATGGAGTTCCTAAGCAGACCGCGATCGTCGCGAGCCCACCACCAAATTGTCGCCATGTCATCGCCGCGTGTCGTCGTCCGGATTCCTTGCGGCTCGCCCTCTCACGGGACGCGCGGTGAATCAGCGTAATAATAATAATAATAATAATAATAATAATAAGTTAAGCTCTCTCCTCTCTCGACGATGACGGCCGTAATTCGACCCGTCATCACCGCCGCACCACCGCCACTCTCTCGTTTTGGTTTTTATTTTCCCCCCCCCCACTCCCCCCAACTTTCGGCCCGGGGATCAGATTTTTTTTTTTTTTTTTTAATTGGTCAGTCGCGAATAAAAACGCGATCGATCCGAGTTTTCGGTGCGGGTAAAAAGTTTTCAATAATATTTTCTCGTCGCACTTTATGGTTATTATTTATTCATAATAAATCCGTTTGTGAACAAAATCCGTTTTTTTTTTTTTGGTTTTACGTCATTCATATAACGGTCGTTTCGGTTACTCCTACATTCGTGGTTCTAATTAATTAATATACCAGGTTACCAGACGTTACCGAAAAGTTGAAAAACATTCAACTTCGGGAACGTGTGGTAACTGTGGTATAATAATTATTATCGACAGACTGTGCTCAATTTTTAAATTGATCATTATATTATTATAACAACTAAAGACCGGATTTATATGCATTTTAAATTGTAAAATATGTATGCAAACATGCACTTAAAAAAGTCAAAATATGCAAGAAAAAAAAAATGCAAAATCATACGAAATAAAATTTCAATTTTCATTAAATTTTCTACTTGATTTTAATTTTGCAGTGATAATTATTTATCAATTTTATTAAAATTTTCATAAACAAAAGGTAAGATGTATAATAATATAGCAAATATACAGTACAAAAATTTGATTTTTAATTATTGTAACATTGTAAAAAATATTTTGTTTGAACTAAATAGTAGATACATTGATGATATAAATAGGAATAGAGTAAAAAAAATTTAATATGGTGTGTTAATTGGAAAAACAATTTTCTGCTCAACACCTTTTTGGATCGTTAGGTGTATATTTGTACGGTTTTCTGTCAAAATATGCAAAAATATGTAGAACATGCACTTACGTCAGAATATGCAAAAATATGCGGTATAAAATTTTGATATTTAATCAAATGAGTAATGATTTGTGAACACTCATTGATTGCATGTATATGATGTTGAAAATAGTAACATGCAGCAAAATCCGGTCTTTAATTATTATAACTATAAATTAAAACAATAAAATGCTGATATATTTATATATATATATATTTATGAGTTTTAAAATTTCTTTTTTTTTTTTCTAGTTATTTAAAAGTATTCTAGTCTATATAAGAAAACAAAAAAAAGGTATCAAAATGGCTTCATTTATTCAAGTAGGCATATACTATTTTAAATAATTAAATGTACGAAGGACAGGTAGTCTCGAACAATTTGAAATATTTGAATAGGTATTTGGTGGTAATTTTCTGATTTTTATTTAATTATCTATTATAATACTATTGTATATTATTTTGTACCGTCTAGGGATCATCAATATGTAACATTTGTAACAGATAAATTCCATTCGTGCCTATGATTGATGACAATCGACGTTAAATTTTCTAAAAACCAAAATTATAATATAGTCCATAATAATATTTCATTATCAGCTAACCCCCATAGATACCATAGATGCCGAGATCACGTGATCAAAAAAAAAAAAAAAAAAAAAGAACACAATGAATATATATATATATATGAACGACACGATGCAGTGTAAAGACACGTTTATTTTTATAACGCCACGCTTTGTGTTTTCATTGTAACCGGACCCCGCGATTTATAATAAACAAAACGATTTCACCGAAAGTCATCATGACCACCGTATATATAGGTATATATTATATAGCATAGTGTTGTTTATTTTGATAATGTTATTGTTTTATCTCGAATCCAAATTGGTTTTTGGGGTGACGTTAGGAAGGAGCAAATAAAATCGTTCTCGCAGTTATTATAGTAATAAATGCACAGAGCACACGTGATACTTAGGAATGCATAAATTATATTTTTTTTGCGCGTACCTAAAGTATATAACAATAATGGAATTTTCAATTCAAAAAAAAAAACGACAAATTATTTAATCTTTAAAACGAATACACTCAGTTTTTGGTTAGTCTGGAGTCCGGGCAGGACTTCGTGTGCTTTCATATTTTAAAATATAACATATAATATTATACTTCTGTACTCTGTTGTTCATTATCCAGTTAAAATATTTATTATTTTATCTAGTTAAAAGTAATTTTGAGTATCTTAAATAAAATGGTTATCTGAAATTAATCATCTAGATATTATAATAATTAGTCGGGTACTAAACGAAAAATAATAATAAACATATTTTACTTATTTTGTGTCTCTAAATCAGGATAATAAATCATAATATAATTCTTTATAATAAAAACTAAAAATTATCATTTTTATAAACTTGAGTTTTAAATTATGTAAAATTATTAAAATTTTCTGTTTCTTTTTTACACGGATTAATCTTTTATTTAGTGTCTAGATCATTTTTTTTTTTTTGGTTTTGAGTAAATAGAAAAATGAAAACGGGTAAATCGGTTATTTATATTAAAAACTCAAATGTTCGCATATATTTTTACGTTTTTTCCCCCTCATATGATTAATAGAATTTTGAGAATTAAATTATTTCGATATTTAAGTATATATAAGCCATATTATTTTTACTCGTGTACGATATGAAATACTAACGAAGTTTGTTATATTATACAATGAGTATACGAGTTTTAATATTATTTTCCACGATATCTTATTAGTAGGGCTAGGATTTTGTAGCAAAATAAATTTGTAAAAAAGCATTTTAAGTACCCAAAAAAAGCATATATTAATATTTACATTAAAAATAAATTCAATAATACTGTAAAAAATCTGGACATATGTTGCATTTTTAGGTATTCTTATATCCTCTCGGGTGGAAATCGCTCTTTGAGTGTGTTAAATTTTGAACAAATGATAAATCGTTTTTCACAATATACCAAACGATTCTGACCTAAGATTCAGTTTATTGAAGGTTTTTTTTTTTTTTAATCAAAATAATCCATGTTACTCAGTCCGAGGTTTTATATTCCGTTATTGACAACAAGAAAATAATTTTCACATATATATTAAAAAAAAAAATGTCCTTTCTAAAGAACCATCAAGAGCCAAATTCTGTCAAAACTTTTAGGCAATTAATTTTAAGTTCACAGAAAAATAAATAAATAAAAATAAACACCAGTGTAAAAATACTAGCTTCTTCACTCCATCTAGTATCTAAAATGTTATTTTCAATTATTGTAATTGATTCAGTAAACCAAAAATGTATGTGGACATTTTTACTCGGGTATTTCTGGCAATAATAATTTAATAGAAAAACAATAAATGTTTAGAGATATTATGTGAATTTTTCATTAAAATTATGTAAAAAATGAGAAAAAAGTACAAAAACGAGAAAAAAGCAAAAAAAAACAAGTTGACTTTGTTGAAATCAAAATGATTTGAAACGTATTTATCTACAAGAATTATCTTTCTATCACACTCAGCGCTTTTTTTCAAAAAGCAAGGACATTATGGGTATTTGTCCAGGGCCCATATAAATCAGGGGCCCACTAATTGGATTTAATTATTATTTTAATTTTAATTAAAAAAAAAAAATACTCATACCAAAATGGTATACGTATAAATATAAATGGTATATTTTTTATTATGTTAATTTATTTCTGTTGCTGTAATTATTACTAATTCTAAGTTCAATCTGTACAGTGTACATCTATTATATTACATAAACTGTTCTAATATGTCCTTGCGGCGTTCAAATTTGATAAATAAAATAATAAACAAATGATTGACTGAGCGTTATTAATACAGAAAAAAAAAAATTATAAAAATGTTGAAGATTTTCTGAATACTTACATTCAGATATTATTTAATTTATAAATAGATAAATAGAAATTTATAATAGATACTATGCGCTTAGTGTACTTGTCATTCTATCAATCTATTTTTCAGTATGGTATAATTGTCTGGGGTTGCACATATCAAAATGCTATTAAGCCTTTAACTATACAGCAAAACGAAATAGTACGTAGGTGCCTTGATAAAAACGCGTTAGAAGGATCAACTAAATTAAATTACGAGTATAAATGCTTGGGCGTTCTACCTATCAACTTAATTTATAAAAAATTTGCTATCATGTTTATTGTTAAAAAGACTCCTATAGATGATAATGTATATTCAAAACGTAATAGAACTTATGGCATCCCAAATAATTATACTAAAAAAAATATTTGACAAAGATTTGTTGACTATTTAGGACCAATTTTTTTCAACGCAATGCCTTTTGCTATAAAGAAAACTATAAAATCTAATCCCAATTCTGATCATAAAAGAATTATCTACAATTGGCTTATACAAGAAATGTTATTTATTTTAGGTTTTAAGGTTTTTTTTACTAAACAAATTATTATGTACTATGTCTAGAGTAAGTTATTAAATTCATTCTTTTTGTATTTCCTCTTTTTATAATGTTTATTATATTGTGTTTATCGAATAATCAATATGCTGCTGTAATTAATCAATATATATATATATATAATATATATATAATTTTATTTACAATAATTGATAATAGTAGGCCAATTTTTTTTTTATTTTGTCAAAAATTCTAAATCAGGCTCTGATCACCACACTCCCTTAAAACGTAGCATTTGCTATAAAATCCCGAGCCCTACTTATTAGTTATCATAATATAATACACGTAGTGTAACAATTTCGCCCTTTTTCGATATTTCCTTCGCCGTGTTTTATTGTATATTGTTATTTTTATTTATTTTTTTTTTTTTCGGTTCGGTTGACGCAAACATATACATATACAAATGTCGACGAGACGGAGAGAAAAAGAATATGCCTTGCAGTTTTTATTCTTTTCGAAAAATGCCCGTCCGCGAGTGTATATGTCGCCGCCTGTTCGCCCGGACGTGGAATATAATAGGCGTCTCGTCGACGCCGTAATAAACGCGGCGCGCGCGTAGGGGAAGTCGCCGCCTCCGTTGAATCGAATTAAACCGGAATTAGATATAATCTGACGGGATGAATGGGATTACGCGTGCATCGCTAATGGTCAGGCCCCGCAGCATCTCCGTGCACACGGTGGCACACGAGCGCGTAAAAACACGCACACACACACACATATATATATATATATATATTATATATGGATGGCGTAGAGAGTATAATAATATACATTGCACGGGTAGAGGGGGAAATATTGTATATTGGACAGCTTGGCGGCGTATTGTAAACGAGCAGAAGCAAAATCTTTAAAAAAAAAGAAAATAATATGACGAGGCGATGCCCTTCTTTTTTAGTCAGTGTTTTTTTTATAATGATGTTTAATTTTTATTTTTTTCCAACCGGATTCGCCTCTAGATGGTATTTTAGTAAGGCCATTTTTTGAATTTCTCAATTCGACAATTTTTTTTTTTTTTTTTCTCGAAAAAAACAACCCAAAATTTGAAAAAAACGACTCGGAAACCATAGTTTTTTTGATCCGAACTATTTGAA
>JAIPRM010013087.1:0-11669 GCA_025469315.1 Stegophylla sp. TES_Ste_2020 | reverse complement strand
CGTTAATAACTACACAACGAATAGACCTCGACAGCAAATAACAACTGACAACGAGCAAAAGTACCACGGCTATGCCGTACGGAAACCGTAAGAAAACCGTGTATGTGTGAAACGTCTACATCCGTATTAACGGTTGTCGTGTACACGGAAACCGTGTATGTGTGAAAAGGCCCTAAGGCCACAAAACATTAGTTGACCTTGTAGGGGAAATAGTAGGTATTTAGCATAAAAACCGAAAATATTGAATTTTCAAAACAGAATAAAATAGTTAGAAAACTATTGTTGCACATGGATTTTAATTCACACCATCGTATTCAGCGTCGAAAAATATATAAGATGCAATACAACATTATCAACCTTCAGTAATTAAATGCTTATAGTATATAGATATTTCGTAATATCTGTCTGTATTCTCTCCAATTTTTTTCAATGTAAAATGTTGTAAAATGTTTAATTATTCGTCTGTAAGAAATTTTATTGCACCAAAATATTCGCAATGAAATTTTCTATCTAGACACCAAATTTCAAAACAATCGGTCGAATCAATTTTCATATATATACGTTGAAGTGGGTAATTTTAGGTAAAACTAACGAATTTCGTCAAAATTCTAACTTCAAACGGGTATAAAAAAAAGTTGACTAACGATTTTCAAGATTTTTTCAGGTCAATTAGACATATATGTCAGTGAGATCATATTAAATTTTCAAGTCATAATATCAAAAATCAAAATATTTATTAGATAAAAACTAACAAAAAATGAGAAATTTCCGAAATTTTCAAAATGCCGTACTTAACTCAAAATTGATCGAATCTTTTTGAAATTTTAAGTTACGTTATATGTATGTGACATTTTATGCATTTTAAAAGTTAATGAAAATAAGTTCCATTTAAATATAATTTTAATTAATTGTATTTACGGGGATTTCAGCAATCGGAT
This sequence comes from Stegophylla sp. TES_Ste_2020, assembly GCA_025469315.1. Taxonomy (NCBI): domain Eukaryota; kingdom Metazoa; phylum Arthropoda; class Insecta; order Hemiptera; family Aphididae; genus Stegophylla; species Stegophylla sp. TES_Ste_2020. The sequence continues at coordinate 10,731 of JAIPRM010013087.1, read as the reverse complement.
ATTCTTACCTATGTACACGGATATTTATACAACGAAAATTTGTACAGTGAATCATTTAAATAGATCGATCAGTAACACCGGATTCATTTATAACATCATAAAGAAAAATGTATTTTGAATGTACCTAAATTGTACAATGTAGAATTGTGAATGTTGTGGAAAAAATAACCGATTTGTCATGGAATTGTATTGAGATTATAGATCGATTCAAGGAAGGCAAAAAAATTGTTTTCAAGGCATTCCGATCATATTGTATGTAGCTCATAAATTTTAATAAATACTTAACCCTCACAATTTATTGTCACCGACTCCGGATGCACGCACACGTGTTGAATTGTGTTTTTGTGCATTATTTAACCAGAAATATATATTGTATACATATTATTATATTCACGTTTATTGTCGGTCATCCCCCTAAATCTCACACAGCAGGTGTCTCGCTTTTGAAAATATGTTTCTCTGGAATTCGTGAAGCATTATCGACACAACAAACGTTTATTATAATACAGGGTCCGTCGTCGGTGGTGGTCAGCATCTGTTTATTTTTTTTCCAATTTAAGATTTGAATAGTCATCTTTTCACGTTGTCGTTCCCCGAATGGGGTCGGAATCGATTGTTCGAATACGAAGAATTCGACAAGGGACATTATTACCGCTCACCGCCCAGACAGACGCCGAGAGGATTATAATACAATATATACAATGTATACAAAAGGGCACACATTCTTTTTAAAATTAACAATATCTTATTCGTCAGTCAAAATAAAATACGTACCCGAAAAACCATACTTGTAATACTTAAATACTGAAATTATATATGTAGGTACTTGCTAATATGCTGTGAACTATAACGAGAATTTGAAAAGTCGGCGATTCAAAGTGAACATTGCACATTTATGCGTATTTAGAGAGTTGAAGAAAAATTTCTCGTTGAACATTATATAATTTACATATCGTATATGTTTGGGCCGACGGCATATAATAATAATACGTTTTTTATATAAAAAACGAGTAAAATTCACAGCAACACTTAAAAGTGTAAAATATATAAGAATAATGAACACGACCCTTTTGATCCAACAATTATTAAATAAATAGGATAGCTCTTTTGGCTCAACATGAGTAAATAATTAACTAATAATTGCAATGGTAATTTTATAAATGGTAACTGTGTGTATTGTGCGAGAAATATGAATACAAAAATATGAAACTGAAAAATACTAGAATAAATTAAGCTAATAGTGACACAAAGATTGGTACCGCCTCTCGCATTAATGCGCACCTCGCTATTTGAGCGGTCGCTTTACAAAAAATACTCTTTTACAACTAATTAATAATTCACTCACAATACACACAATAATAATAAACGAAAATACAATAAAAAACTCACTGTTTATGGAGCGTAGTCTGGCCAGCTGCCTCCCTAAACCTAAATAAATAAAATAAACTGCACACACGCACACACACTTAATAATACTTTATAAAATTCACAATAATTATTAGCGGCGATTTTCGCACACTAAAATAGATATATAATAGTACACACTAATAATAGAAAATTTAAAATAATGTTTTTTACAAAGCGCATAATTGTTATGATCGATACGGCTGACGAGAAAAGATTTTCTTTCTTGTCTTTCTGACGGAAAAATTAATACGAAAAATTTAAATTAAATAATAATAAAATTCACGACAGCAGTTAATAATTAACATAAACTTATATCTAATGTGTTGTGTGCGTAATGTGATGTGCGTGTGTGGCCGGCCAGATAGCCGTAAATATAATAATTGTTATGGTAATTAATTGCGTCGATGGGCACGTGCCTCTGTCGAGGCACCAGTATACGACTTCGGAAGATTATTAATTTGTTTCAACTTTTAGATTCTGAACGAAATGAAGAAGCTTGTGTTTTTACAAGGATGTTTATTTTTATTTTTTTTTTCTGTGTACAACATTTCGTATAGAAATACTTGTCCAAAAGTTTCGATCAATAACTTTTTGAAACCGGATTTGCCTCTAGATTGTACTTTAAAGAGGTCATTTTTTGAATTTCTCAATTCTTCAATTTTTTTTTTTGGAAAAAACTACCCTAAATTTGACATAAATAACTCGGAAACCATCATTTTTTGATCCGAATTTTATGAAAATTTAAATATAGATAGAAAATCCTATAAAAAAGATTTTGGCGCAAGAAAATTTTGAAAATATGAAAAAAAATTTTGGACATTTTTCGAAAATTTTTTTTTTTCTTATATTATTAACTTCCTTTGTTCAGAATCGATTTACTGAAGAAATGATTTATCGTTTCTTTAAAATTTAATACGCTTGTCAAGAGAATACCACCCGTCATGCGAAGTATACCCATCGTGCGAAGTATGTCCGGCTTTTTTTTTCTCATTTTTTTTTTATATTATTAACTTCCCTTGTTTAGAATCGTTTTATTGAAGAAATGATTTATCGTTTCTTTAAATTGCAATACACCCGTCAAGAGAATCCCACCCATCGTGCGAAGAACACCCATCGTGTGAAGTACGTCCAGTTTTTTTTTATATAACTGCTGAAAATTAACATTTTAACAGAATTCATTAATTCTAACATAAAATTACACACTTCAACGCATATAAAAAATAATTGGTTTAATTGATCATTACGAAACTTAGTAGGTACATAGAGAAGTTCATGGCAAATATCTTTTACGGATCAAAATTGTACAAGGTTTTGATTGAAAAAAAAAAAAAAACGGAAAAAGTACTGACAAATTTACTTGAAATACCGAAAGAAATATTATTACGAAATCAATTTTAGTATTTTAGTCATTTCAGAGCTTGCGCTAAGGAATTTTTAGAATTACCCAATTTGTGAGTGTAGGTTAAAAAAATAGCTGCATACTTAACAACCGCAATTTACAAAACTATAAATTAATTACTTACAATAAATAACAGTTTTATACTATACTTTATTCTTTATCTTTTATCAATGTAACATTGATAATAGATTAAAATATTTTTACATTCTGAGCGAAGCAAAGAAGCTAATGATTTTAAAATAATAATTTTTTTTCATTCTTTCTATAAACACTTTTTCGTAAAGAAATACTTCACTAACATTTTCATACAGTAACTTCCCGGATTCACACCCGGACGGTACTTTAAAGAAGTCATTTATCAAAATTCTCAATACTTTCTTTAATCGTGAAGAAAAACTACAAAAAAAATGAATTATAACCAAAATTTTATGTAATTTTTTTAACATAACATTAAAAATTATGGAACTAGAAACATGAAACTTTCACAAGCAACTTAAAATAGCCACGCGCATACTTCATACAAATTTCAAAATCATTTGACAAATTTTGAGCCGAGAATAGAACTTTGAACATACTGAAAATTTCCCGGTTTTTAAAAGTTTTTATTTTATAAAATTTTGAATTCTTAATATAACTCCTGAAAATTTAACATAATCTTACTCACATAATCAGTCTAGTTACACTGAAAAAATTTCGAAAATAGTTTGTCATCTTTTTTGATTCTAATGATTAAAAGTTAGTATTTTGACGAAATTCAGTAGTTTTACGTAAAATTACACACTTGAACGTTTACAAAAGAAAATTAATTAGCCAATTTTATATTCCACAATTAACTGAGAACAAAAAAACAATTTTTAAAGAAGAAAAAGTGTAAAAAAATTAATTTTTACATATTAAAAATTATCATTCACCAAAATATTTTTCATCAACATATACATTTTCCTCAAGTTTGGTATGAATAGAAAAGTTTTTAATACGTTTTTGTCTAATTTTGGGTAGTTTTTTCGAAATTTTGAAAAAGCTATTGATTTCCTACTGATACCATCTAAAATACCAAAAAGTTGCTAGTAGAAACTTTTGGACAGGTATTTTAAAGAAATGACGGATCATTTCTTAAATGAAAACAAAAACTGAAAAAAATATATAATTAAATAAAACAATAATGCGTTTACTGAAATAACAGACAATTCATGGTTTTAGGTGCCTACTGATCAAACTGATATTTAGAACTGCCCAAATTAATTTTAAACCACCCATATTGGTTAGAACCACCCGTTAGTGCAAGCTCTGAGTCATGTAGTAATAACTTCCAGTTTGATAGAGATAGAAACTTGAAACTTTTACTAGCTACTGACAATAGCCACGCGCATATTTCATAAAATTTCCAAAAACATTTGACCAACTTTAAAGTGAGTACAGAACTTTAAAAAAATTGGAAATTTTCGTTTCATACAATTTTGATGTATAGATATTAAGACCTTAAAACTGAATACGAACAATAAATTAATTTTGTATATTTTCACAAACAAATGTGCAATATTCTACCTGCTTTTACTCAGTGTCATAATGAGGAATTCAAACACCCAGGATGGAGATCAAATTTGCCTCCCCTTTTTAGAAAAAAATTTAGCTCGCTGCTTCAATTTTCAATGAATTTTAACTTTTCTCATTTCTCAATTTTCAAAGATCTTTTTTTTTTGAAAATTAACTTTTTTGCCACCCCTCCTAAAAAATCCCACCCTCAAAAAGTTCCACCTGGGGTGGATTGCCTGATATTAGGAAGAAAAGTACCCAGAAAAAAAAATATCGTTTTTAAAGTATACCGGATAAAAAGTATCCGAAAAAAAAATACCGGAGAGAAAGTATCTTCTAAAAAAGTACCAGAAAAAACGATACCCGAAAAATAAACGAAAAAAAATGTATAATATTAAAACAAATTATAATTTCTAGGATGTACTTTGTATTAAGTACAATATGATCGTAGAAAAGAGGTATTTTTATCATAGATATTTATCTATACATATTATATTTGATTGCAAGTAAGTTCACATGAATATAAAAAATATTAAAAAAGATAACTGATTTTCACAACTTATTGGTCAGAAACATCCAACTATATGGAAACTAATTAGAAAAATGAGGCAGAAAGTGAGATCGCATATAGAGCACGGTTAGCAATGTGTGAAATTAGCAATCGATCAAATAAAAAAAAAAAAAAAAAACAAAAATTATGAAAAAATACAATATCGATTAAAAACATTGTGTGAACGTTTAGCTTAAAATTTAATTACGTTAGACGAATTTTTAGTTAATATTAGGCATAGTACAAGAAAAAGCTCATTTTAAATTGTAAAAAAAAATGTCATAAATAATTAATACCTTTTTTTTAATTTTGAATATTTTTTTAGTAATAACTTTTAATAATTTAAATATTTTACTATCAAACATTTTTAACTTTTAACTATAATAGTTAAAAATATATAATAATACATTTACATTTTTTGTATACTTTATTCCGGGTATACTTTTGAACCGATACTTTTATCACGGGTACTTTTTTTCTATGGTATGTACTTTTTTTCCAGATACTGGGTTGGCCTCCCCTCCACGCTATATTATTGTTTTTACTGTAGTGTACTGTATTTACTGTAGTACAGTACAACAGTACATCATTTTTTAAAAACTGTAGAGTTTACATTTATTAAAAAATAAATGGCTATAGCCATGGAACAATGTGTATCTATCCATGGAGATATTAATATCGTCGCCTAAGAACCATCATGTATAATAACTTAAATGTACCTACCTACCTAAATAATACACATTGTGGAACGAAAAAACTAGTACTTTTACAATAATGTTTTAGATTCAGAACGAAATGAAGAAGCTAGTATTTTTACAATGATATTTACTTTTTTTTTCTGTATATACTTTTTCGTATAGATCTACTTGGCCATACTATCGATCAGTAATTTTTTGAAACCGGATTTGCCTCTAGATTGTACTTTAGAGAGACCATTTTTTGAATTTCTCAATTCTTCAATTTTTGTTTTTGGAAAAAACTACCCAAAATTTGACAAAAACGATTCGAAAACCATCATCTTTTGATCCGAATTTTATGAAAATTCAAACATCGATAGAAAATCATATAAGAAAGATTTTGACGCAAAAAAATGTTGAAAATGTAAAAAAAAAATTTGGACATTTTTCTAACATTTTTTTTCTTATTTATTTTTTATATTATTAACTTCCCTCGTTCAAAATCGTTTTATTGAAGAAATGATTTATCGTTTCTTTAAAATTAAATATACCCGTCAAGAAAATCCCACCCGTCGTGTGAAGAACACCCATCGTTCGAAGTATGTCCGGCTTTTTTTTCATTAAATTAATTTTTCCTTTAAGTATTAGATAAAAAAAAAAGTAAAGTAAAGTAAAATAAAGTAAAGCAAAGTAAAGTAAAGTAAAGGCCAGAAAGCCGAACATACTTCACACCACAGATATTCTTCGCTTTTCGGGTCAGATACTCTTGGTAAGTGTGTTGAAAATGACGACCATTATTGATTTTTTTATTATTAACTTCTTTCGTTCATAATCGTCTAATTAAAGAAATGATTTATCGTTTCTTTAAAATTTCACAAACCCACCAAGAGTATCTAACCCAAAGAGCGAAGAATATCCGTGGTGCGAAGTATTTCCGGCTTTCTTACCTTTACTTTGCTTTACGTTGCTTTACTTTTTTTTCTTTTTATGGGAAAGCCGTCATTGAAATGGTGCTTAAATAACATTTTTTTCAGTTTTAAAGAAAAAATAATGTTCAGTTAGTCTTTAAGTAGAAATTAAATATGTTATTTTTTGGTACATGTGTAGGTACTCATTTTTCTTCTTTGAAAAGCCAAAAAGTATTTTCGTTTGTCGTATGCACCATAAGTATAGACTAAATTGTAAACATAAAATTAAGTAAATAAAAACTAAATATAATGAGGAATAGTATTTTAATCAGTAATATTGTAGTATTAACCTAGTTTAAAGTTTACATAATAATTACAATTTATCCCATTTTATTATTGTAGTTACTTGTAAACATCCTTTTAATTTTGTACTTAGGAAATTATTATCAAAAAAAACTAGCTTACATAGAATTCATAATAATTTAAGCTTAGTTAGAAATATTGTAATTATATTGTAATTTGTCCCCTTTTAGATTTTGAACGTATTGAATAAGTTTATGTTTTTACAATGATGTTTATTTTTTTTTTCTTCCTCTGTTAACACTTTTTCGTATAGTAATACTCGTCCAAAAGTTTCGATCAGTAACTTTATAGATCCAAAATCGAACCCAGATGGTACTTTTGAGAGGTCATTTTCCAAATTTTTCAATACTTTTCTTAAAATTACAAAAAAACTGAAAAAACAATTGACAAAAAACGGCAAAATATTCTATTACCGGAATTTCCATAAAATTGAAAATTACTTTTTGACATAACTTCTAAAATAATGCAGCTAGGGACTTATTTGGGAAAATTTTCAAAAAAAAAAAAAAAAAAATTAAGAAGAATTTTCCAATTTCCCGGTGGGCCAATCCGTTCCTGCTTGAAAACGTAAAAAAAAATTCTGGAATTTTTTTCCACCAAATTTTTTTTATTTTTAGTAAAATTGTCTTTTTCCTGTTCTTTACTTATTGGATAAAAAAAAAGTAAAGTATAGTAAAGCAAAGATATCAGTTAAGTACTCGTAAAGTAAACAAAAGTAAAGCAAAGATAAGTAAGGTAAAATACAGTAAAGTAAATTAAAGTAAAACAAATTAAATTTTGGACACACATTTTTTGTTGGTCACTAAAAAACACATACAAATAAAAAAAAGAAATTTAAAAAATTTAAATTTGCCCCCGAATCCCTTCAAAAGTGCTTTAGGTCGTTATGAAATAATCTGTTCCTTGACGTATTTGACATACATATGCCAAATTTCAGATCATTCCAACAATCATATAAGTCAGTAGGTACCTTAGTAGTTAGGTAAGGCTCTTTAAAATTTAACAAAAATTTTCATATCATTCAAACAAGGTAGAGAAAACTATCTCATCAAACCTAATAAAATTTTGTAAACATCTTTGTTTTTTCGTTGACTAAGAAACACAAAAAAAAAATTTTAAAAAACTCAAATTTTTGACAAAATCTCCCCTTCATCAAAATCCTTCCCCAGAAGGGCTAAAGGCTGCTATTATGCAAAAATTTGTTCTTTCACGTATTTGAAATACAAATATTAAATTTTAAGTCATTCTAACAATTACACAGAAGTCTGTATGGCACAAATATTTAAAATACAAATACAAACAAAATACTTTTATTTTACATTGTTCTATTTTTGAGCTTGGCGTATTTTTACTTTTTAGAAGTATTTTTTGGGTATCAATATTTACTGTACCATATGATTGATATTACATCAGATAATTTAGAACACTAAATATCAATTATTATTTGTGCAAATGTATCAATAAATTCTTTAAATACATCAGTCATCACGACTTCAAAATAATAAATGATTATTAATGGCATAGATTTTTATCTTTTATTTCTATAATACATTATACGCTAATAATACAATAGTAATATCAATACTATTAAGTATATTATAAGAAGAATTTTCTGTACAAATTTAAAGTCTATTATTTACATAGTAAACTATTAAAATTGAATTTATGATAGCTAGAACTAATAGGTTTTACAACAAAAATTAAAGAAAAAAACTGTAATAGGCAATAAAAAAACAAATATATAAAAACACTATAGGCAGTGCTCAAATTAGGCAGGATTGCAAAGGAACTCAGTCTCTTTACTAGTATTTTATTTATTTTACCATCCTAGTACTACATTTTTTAAAGGAATGTATGAATACGCTAAACAGGTATTATCTGGTAGAAAACACAAGCGGTAATAACTACAACATTAATAAAATATTGTATCCCTGAAATTTTTTTTTGAAATTACTGTACATTATCTTTTTCTGGCTTGAAGAAATTAAAGATCATGAAATACAATATCGTATTTCTGATACAAAATATTTATTAACTGCAGTAAATACAATAGTCATTTTGTCTAGTGAGTTGTGGGTATAAACGAGCATTAAGTGCTCTGAATAATGTTCTTATACCTAAAAGAAATGGATTTTTTACAAAATATTTATTATCATTGATATTTATAAATTATGTTGAACCACCAATTATTTACACTGAAACCATAAGTTAGTTTTTGTTTAAGGAGTGGTAGAACAAGAAGGGTACCTAACTAATAATACATGTTGTTCAAAATGATTAATAAAGGAAATAAGTTATTCTTACATTTTTTTTTTATGGACAACATTAAATTCTTAACCAATTTAGGTGTTATTGTATATGTATAATATTTAGCCTTTAGGTTATTATTTAACACATAATTAATTGTTATCTTTACCATATTAAGTCATGACATGAATAATATGTCTTCCTAATTTTATGGGAGGAAAATCCCTCTCAGTTTTCTTTAAAATAATTTGCTTCTTGGAACGCTATTTATAAAGTTGGTAATTGAGTTCCAATACTTGGTTTTTCCCAATTCGAGCACTATCTATAGGTACATTTTAATATAATCAATACAAATTAAAAGTTAATATTTTATAGTACTAAGGTATTATTTGTATGTAAAGTTATAATATAGAAACTACTAGAACTGATTTTAACAAACAGCATAAGGACCAAAATAGACCTATGATATATCAAATAATTGCACTTAAAAAAGTCAACACTTCATTTATTTTAATATAATAATTTAGATTTTACTATTTTCTTAAAAATATGTTTAACTAACAACTATAATGTAATAAATTACTAGTTCATGAAAATGTTATTTAAATATTACAGAAATTAACATTTTAATTTCTATAACACTCAATGCAAGATAATCTCAATTAAATATGTGTTATATTATTAGTATAAGTATATGTGAAGTATTGTTAAAAATTATAATATTATACAAATAATACTATGAAGTTATTGACTTCATAATAATTATGATTTCTAACTGACACAAGAATCAGTCAATCACAAATCACAAAGTCAGCATTGTTCAGTGTATATTTTATATTTTTAGGCCAACAATAATCCTTGAACAGGCCATACTTTTGTATTGTTATTTCATTGAAAACTTACATTATTTTATCACTTTAAAAGTGATTTAAAACTAATATTTTCACCATCGAGAGAGCAACTAAGTATGTATATAAAAAATAGTCAGAAAAATACCCAATTTTTTTTTTTCGAATTTTCAAAATTTTCTTGCGTCAAAGTATTTCAAATGTTATTATCTATCTATGTTTAAATTTCCATAAAGTTTGAATCAAAAGATTATGGTTTCCGGGTTACTATTATATAAAATAATAATAGACATTTTCCACACACGCACCAAGTGTATCTGACCCGAAGAGCAAAACATATCCATGATGCGAAGTATGTCGTGCTCTCTTGTCTATACTTTACTTTTACATTTTTTTATTTAATTAATAAAAAGCCGGATATACTTCGCACGACGGGTGGTATTCTCTTGACGGGCGTAATAAATTTTAAAGAAACGATAAATCATTTCTTCAGTAAAACGATTCTGAACGAAGAAAGTTAATAATATAAGAAAAAAAAAATTGTTCGAAAAATGTCCAAAATTTTTTTCACATTTTCAAAATTTTCTTGCGCAAAATTTTTTTTTATATGATTTTCTATCTATGTTTAAATTTTCATAAAATTCTGATCAAAATATAATGGTTTCCGAGTCGTTTTTGTCAAATTTTGGGTAGTTTTTTCCAAAAAAAACATTGAAGAATTGAGAAATTCAAAAAATAACCTATTTAAAGTACAATCTAGAGGCAAATCCGGTTTCAAAAAGTTATTGATCGAAACTTT